>OZ026618.1:65383886-65410283 GCA_964020975.1 Hermodice carunculata | reverse complement strand
AAGAAGAAAGAAAGAAAGAAAGAAAGAAAGAAAGAAAGAAAGAAAGAAAGAAAGAAAGAAAGAAAGAAAGAAAGAAAGAAAGAAAGAAAGAAAGAAAGAAAGAAGAAAGAAAGAAAGAAAGAAGAAAGAAAGAAAGAAAGAAGAAAGAAAGAAAGAAAGAAGAAAGGAAAGAAAGAAAGAAAGAAAGAAAGAAAGAAAGAAAGAAAGAAAGAAAGAAAGAAAGAAAGAAAGAAAGAAAGAAAGAAAGACAAGAAAGAAAGAAAGAAAAGAGAAAGAAAGAAGAAAGAAAGAAGAAAGGAAAGAAAGAAAGAACTATGCTGGCCTGGACGTGAATTTATCGCCTATTTCTAAAATACCACGGTTTTTACAACACTTTTTCCGTCATTTCAATACCTAGGCCAACACCACTGTTTTGTGGCCACGCTCCTTTGTTCCAGTGGTGTAATGTGCTTTACTCTGGCCAAAAGATAATGAAAAAAAGCCTGCCTATTAGACAACACAATGGAACTTTACCATTCTGATATGGACCTAGGCCTAAGTCTATATGCGGGCCTATTTAGCCATCTCTGCAAGGTGATGAGAGCCAATTGTCAAACATGGGCTTATCACTCAAAGTACACTCTTAAAATGGACTGGTTAAACTTACCAATAGATAAGTTGATACATGTCCAACCAATCTATTGGTCCAATTAACCAATATTTTGGTTAATGTAACCAAAAATAGGTTAGTTAAACCAATCTAGATTCGTTAAGTTAACCCAATTA
Source organism: Hermodice carunculata (assembly GCA_964020975.1). Taxonomy (NCBI): domain Eukaryota; kingdom Metazoa; phylum Annelida; class Polychaeta; order Eunicida; family Amphinomidae; genus Hermodice; species Hermodice carunculata. Next base: position 65,409,518 of record OZ026618.1, on the reverse strand, counting down.
AGATTAGTAAACTGGTTAAATTAACCAATGGATTGGTTGAATCAGCCAACCTCCTGGTTAAATTAACCAAGCCATATTTGTTGACACAAATCACCCAATCTAATTGGGTCAAATTCGACAAATCTGTTTAGAGTGTACTTTACTAGCTTTGCTATTTTCACAGAATTTATGACAATTTGCTGATGAGCATGCTGACTTCAGGGATCAAAGGGTTGGCCTATAATTACATCCGCTTGTAGGCTGAAATAGTGCTAGAGTCTACTTTGCTCCAGCTAAACCGTGTCCAAGGTATCAGTGAGGCAGCTCATTATATTTTTACCACTGGTACTTTAGTAGATGAGGAATAAATGGTGTTTATAGAAATACGTACACATATCATCCGTTACGGATGTTTGATGGGAAAATAAAAAATGGGAACAATTCACGAGATGCTTGTTGTCTTAATAGTAGGCCTACATACAACCATGTCGGAGGTATTGGTTACAGTGTATTTATAATCGGGTATAATTGACAACCAGCGTATAATAAGCAACCAAAGAACTAATATATGACATACGCTATGGCAAAACACTCATGAACCATCACTTGACCTCGTGAGCCATCACTTGACCTATTTGATAATTTACCACCCTGGCGCCAGAAGTCAGGAAGAATGAGGCGGCCGGCCTTGCTGTAACGATCAACACACCTTCGATGTGTCACTTTGAATTCCTCAAATTCTAGCCCTGTTAGGTAGGGCATAAGTGACAGCCGAATAATATCAAGGTCTTTGTGAAAGCCCATGTTTTAGATCATGCTTTATAGGCCCATTTTAATTCAACAGCAATGGGCCTTGGCACACAGAACCTACCTTTGACTTGGTTTGAGGCGTTGTCTGGTTCTATGGCGGAGGAAACATGGTACGGTATTGTGGGAAAATGTTAAACGGAAGTGAAACAAGCGAAAGCACGATATTGCGAAAATAAGAAAATAACAAAACAAGAAACGCTATAATGCGAAAACACGAAAATGCTTGTGCAAAAACACGACATAATTTCTGTCGTATTTTCGCGGTTGTGTTTTCTCATTTTCGTCTTCGTGTTCTTTACTTTAGTGTTTTCGCTGTCGTGTTTTCTTGTTTCCGACCAAGGAAAGAAAACAGCCAAACAAGAAACCGAGAAAACGCTAATACGAAAACACGAAAATGCGAGTGCGAAAACACGACACAATTTCTGTCGTATTTTCGCGGTTGTGTTTTCGCATTTTCGCCTTCGCACTTTGAATTTTAGTGTTTTCGCATTCGTATGGTGGCACAAAAGTGCTAACTACAATATTTTTCTCTCTCCATAAAAATGCGAAGGCAAAAACAAGTAAATAAGAAAACAGAACAGCGAAAACAAGAAAACACGAAGGCGAAAACACTAAAATATAAAACACGAAGGCGAAAATGCGAAAAACACAACCGCGACCACACGACACAAAATATGTCTTGTTTTCGCACTCGCATTTTCGTGTTTTCGTGTTCGCGTTTTCTCGTTTTCTTGTTTTACTGTTTTCTGCCTTGGGCGAAAACAAGAAAACACGAAGGCGAAAACACTAAAATATAAAACACGAAGGCGAAAATGCGAAAACACAACTGCAAAAACACGACAGAAATTATGTCGTGTTTTCGCATTAGTGTTTTCTTGTTTTCTTATTTTCGCAGTAACGTGCTTTCGCTTGTTTCACTTCCGTTTAACACCTTCCCATATGTTAGCTAACGGAATTAATCTACTGAATACTTCAACTTTTATGGTCTATACTTGTATTTTACAAATGAATTCAAAGGAAATGTGTGGACGCACCATGAAATAACCCCGCTTGATTGGTGCCCCTGTTGTAACGGGATAGTTTTCCAAATTCATTGTTCTTGTTGTTATTATTATATCTCGTTGTTGTTGTGGTGGTGGTTGTTATTATTATCATTATCATTATTGTATTTGTGTCTTTTTGCCAAGAACTGCTTCCTAGTAGTCAATACCCTGTTCCGCAGTCCGAACTCTTTACTCTCCATAAGCTAACCTATCCCTGTCTAACCTATATACATATGGAATTACTTTTGTCCATATTGCTCACGTTCCTCTGTAAATTATATAATTATTATCATTATTACTATATCTTGCTAGTACTAAATAGAACTGCTTAGCAGACGGTCATGATACCAAGATCGAGCGAACAGGTAAAACTGGTATTCGAAAGCACATTTTAATATATGTTGCATTAATGATAATATTTACGGTAAATATTAGACTTTGATCCTTGAACGTAACTCTGTACACAAGCCAACAAGCATATAAGTAAACAAACAAATAAACTTAAAGCCAGTCATGTCTGAGGAAATTGATGCTGATTCATGGAAATCCTGGTGACAAAATTATCAGTGCCAAGGACCAAGAGGACAAGTTCTTCACAGGTAGTGTTCGTGTGGAAAAATAATCATTCGGTGAAAAAATGGGTCTGTAATACAGTGTTTTGACATAAAAGTTATAATACCCCCCCCCCCAACATGTCATGTCATGTCATAAGAAAAAACAAAACAAAACAAAAAAAAACACAAAAAACAACAACAACAAAAAAACAAAAAACAAAACAAAAAAAAAAGGCATTCACTATTTGTTGCTGGAACAAGGTATGCATGATGCACCGAAACGTGTCCACGAATTTCACTGGCATAAGTCCCAGAACTCCTGTTCGGTGGTCGATCACTAAAAAAGATAGCTATATAATAGTTTTCAATGTAATACATAATTGAGCTCTTTATGGCAGATTTGTTTCTTTTCTACACGATAAAGTCCACCAAGCATGTTTTGAGCTACATTTCTGCATGTGATTAAAGCGCATGCTCTTATATGCATCTATCATCGGGCAAAATATTAAATCAATTATTGGTATCATATCAACGAAGTTTGTAAAGCATTTACGATTTATATATGTTTAAGGAATTTAAGGAACGGAATTTAGCATAATTGAGGTGGCTGTGCATGATCAAACTTGCTTCCATATTGGACATCGCTTTTTAAATTCTACTGATGAAGCATTTAACTTACCAACTGAGTATCTTTTATCTGATTTTACTTTATCGGAACTTTTTTGGGGTTGAAACCCTAGCAGAAGACCACAATATTAAAAGATATGTCGCTCCAAAGAATGCACATGGAGATCTACACGGAAACCCACCCACATTCAAATGCCAAATTACAGCTTACACCATGTCTGCTGCCCAGAATCTTGTCAAAAAAAGTACAATACATCATAAAAAAACTACGATATCACGTTTGTTTCAACAGGTAAATATAAATTTCTACCATAGAGCTGTGACTCATGTCTTTTCTTTTTCGTAGTCTGTCTGCAAAGTGGCTCTGCACACTGCTTTTTGCTTGGTCGATCGGTCATGTATAATGTGTGTGTGTGTGTGTGTGTGTGTGTGTGTGTGTGTGTGTGTGTGTGTGAGCGATCTGTCGCGTTATCGCTGCATCCCAGTCACGAAGTTTCGGTTTTGTGTCGCGATCAGTTTATTGCAGAACACTGGTTACATATCTCTACAGAATAAAATTATACATTAGGCCCAATTATATAAATGGCAAAACCCAGGGAAAGCATGACAGTGTGTATGGTCCCTTTTATCACGAGAAAGACCAAAATTTGCATTAGAACCAGTGAAATAGGCTTGGCATATAATTAACACTCCTGACAACCTTACATACCAGCACCCAAGCCAAAGCCACGAAGACTAAACTCTGCCTTAATTGCCCCATCCCTTTTCCAATTCGGTTTTGAGGGAATTGGAAGCTTTCTTGTCTGCAAAACAGACTTACTTTGCATTATTGTTAAATGGCGATTTTCACACTGTCAGATCAATTATGTAAGCAAACACAGTTCACAACTAGGAAAGATGATTTGCTGCATAGCAAATCAGTGTGTGTGTCTTCAAACCATATTGGTATGGCTATGTACAACTATTCCATAACACAGGAGTAGAAGTTGGAATGGCATCTCTATCTATTAAAGTGTTGAAGATTTTCAAGTTTTAAAATTTCAAATGCTGCTAATTAGCATAATTTTTATGGCTGCAACTTTTGCTTTAGATTCATTAGATGCGCAATGGTCAATAACCCCCTAGTAAAACTTGGAATGATATCTCTATCCATTATACTTTTGAAGATATTCAAGATTTAAAATTTCAAATGCCCCTAAATTGAATAATTTTAAACATCTTCATTCCTCTGTATAAAACGGTCAAACTCCCTGCATGGAGGTACAATCATGCCAAGTTTGGATTTTCTACATGTAATAGTGTCCGAGAAAAGTGTCGGACAAATTTGCCAGTAAAGAAGAAAGAAAGAAAGAATTCGAGGAAAAACAGAAAAGTGTGTGTTGACACACACACTTTAATTACCCATGCGTCTAAACTGTAACATCATCACCTCGGTCATGGTGTACTATTAACCTCTGTGTCTAATCTAGGAAACGGATAGACTTACTTATTCATATGTGACAATGCACAATATTATCATTGATGCAACGTTGAAACTAATGGATTTTCAACATATATAAGGCGTTGTGTGTGTGTGTGTGTGTGTGTGTGTGTGTATGTGTGTGTGTTTTCACTTTTTAAAATTCTAGTATATGCTGGGATTGATGTTTGTTTATCATTAACAAGACACTTGTCTCAGTCGTCACCTCGTCATGATCATTCAGTAGATTAATTCCGTTAGCTAACATATGGGAAGGTGTTAAACGGAAGTGAAACATGCGAAAGCACGATATTGCAAAAATAAGAAAAACAAGAAAACGCTAATGCGAAAACACGAAAATGCGAGTGCGAAAACACGACATAATTTCTGTCGTGTTTTCGCAGTTGTGTTTTCGCATTTTCGCCTTCGTGTTTTCTTGTTTTCGCCCAAGGCAGAAAACAGTAAAACAAGAAAACGAGAAAACTCTAACACGAAAATGCGAGTGCGAAAACACGACATATTTTCTGTCATGTTGTCGCGGTTGTGTTTTCGCATTTTCGCCTTTGTGTTTTATATTTTAGTGTTTTAGCCTTCGTGTTTTCTTGTTTTCGCTGTTCTGTTTTCTTATTTTCTTGTTTTCGCCTTCGCATTTTTATGGAGAAAGAAAAAAGTTTTATTTGGCACTTTTGTGCCACCATAGCTTCAGCGGCTTATCGCGACACACTCTTTGTGCAATGCCCATTCAGCCCCTGAATTTTAGGAAAAGGCCTTTATGTTAGCGAGTTATTCTCAGTGAAAGTTTGAAAGGCAAACGTTGCTTGTGAACACATCAAAGTCACCATTATGAGAATCATTATTTTAATCAAGTAATCTGGAATGTGCCTTTGTTGTTATGTCATACTTTCTTGAGGGCCCGGACTGGGATCAAATATTTCACTCTTGCCTTAAAGTGTTATAGGTAGCCGACAGAGGGCGCAGGAGATAAGAACACAACAAGAAATTGGATCTAATGTAATGTCATTATTCTATTAGCATTTGCAGAACATATGATTGTCTTTATATATATGTGCAACACTCCCATATGGTGAGGCACGAATTCTTGGCGTTACCATAATAAAATAGTAAAGGCGTTCGCTAACCAGAACATTGTGCAGTGAAATATGGCATGTTGAACTTGCCGTGGCCTATAATGATTTCTTTTACTGCAATGTGTGAGTAAATCTGATTGCTATACATGAAATGACAAGGAACTAGAATACTTTAATATAAAAGAATGATATTTCTTTCATATTTTAACAAAACACAGCACTTTTAATTGTTAAATAGCAAGCTTTTATTTGTATCTACGGCATATTGACAGTCATTTGTTTCTCCCTGTATGGACACCATGAATATCCACTGTCACATTCATTTGTCAGAATGGGAAAAGCCGAAACAGTATAGGTCATAGCATAACATAATCATTCTAAACCCTGCAATAAATATTTTGTAAAGTTCATAACGGGGCCATACAGAATTTGATCATAACAATGTTGTTATTACTGCAACCTGGCAGAAAATAAACTTAATTTGTCACTAGCAGACTAAAAATTGCTGAATAAACGACAATTATGATCAGTTGCTTCATATTTCAGATTTTCTGGTTTTAACCAAATATACGTGCCATAAATAACATGTACGCCCCACAGGTCAGACGTCCCAATACAACCAGGGCCGTATGAGCAGCTGGCAGACATAAGTCGCCCACAATTAACTCATTCCATACCAGTTCCTGATATTAACGTATATTTATCTAGATTTAAGATGACAATTCCATGTTTAAAGTCTTCATGAAAAGAGCTTTCATTCAAGTACCAACATGTCAGTGGTTCTGGCACTGCCTGGCAAGTCATGCTGCAGCTGCCGCAAGTGCAGCTGCGTCATGACTTGTCAGAACCACTGACAACGGCCTGGGAGCATAGTCTGGAATGAGTTAAGCCACAAGCTGTGCTGACCTGACCCTCAGCTTTGGTTACATCTTTGATTAAGGTCAAATAAGGAAAACACAGCAAATTATACCTAAACTCAGCTTAGAGCTGATACTATTTGGATATCACTGACCCATACACTTGATCTGTTGACCTTAATTTGCTGACACGTATATGTAAACCTGAAATGTGAGTGTGTGTGTGTGTGTGTGTGTGTGTGTGTGTGTGTGTGTGTGTGTGTGTGTGTAATTTTTTATAAACAGGTCCAACAGAACAAAAATGTTTGATCCAACCTCATAATGAACGGATATCACTGACCCAAATACTTGACCTAGTGACCTTTTTCTTACTAAAAGTTATAACTGTGATCCGAAAAGTTCATCCACTGACCAAAAAATGGTAAAAGGCCTTATACATCAGTATGCACGACCGCAAGAAACCAAACTAAGGCGCAGAGTAGTTCATAGCCCAGGACTGAAGAGATTATGTATAATATTATATACAAATTTGAGGCTTCATGATGCAATGGCAAACAACAGAGCAAACTTTAGGCTAGAGATGAATACTAGATTGGACCCCGTAGTTGAGTTTTAACTTATGGTATGTATCTGATTTTGATATGTACGGGGGGGGGGGAGGGTTACAAAGCATAGAATATAACGCTTGGTGAAATAGTGAAGAAAAGTATATAAATTATCACTTGTTCCAGATATTTGAACTACGTAACTAATTTTGTTTAATGATACACTCATGTGTTGAGATACGCTTGTGTGAATATGAAGCTTTATGATCCTTTGTGAATGTCCAAATGAGGTGAAAGCTTGCACATTTGCATTCCTATTACTTGCCTCTTTGGCATGCAAATCTATACTGTTCAGTGGCAATGTGCACACTTCCGCACGCTGCTAAGAGCATTTTGGTACTTCAGGGTTGTCCATATCTTATCATTCTTATTGTAATTTGCATTTTCATAATCTGAAGCAAAATCAGATTTTTTTTATGCCTTTGTTTGCAGATAGGCTTTCAAAATAAAAAATGTATACGTGGCATAATCGCTAGGACGGTGTACGTTAGAAGTATGGGTGGTGCTTTCGAATCAGCATGCGTTAAAATGCACAAGGATTGTTTTCGTTTTTTGGCTTCCATTATTTATTTATTTATTTACTTATTTTCTTTATAAATTAATTAATGTATTTATAATGAAGATTTATTTATTTATTTATTTATTTATTCATTTATTCCTTTATTTATTTATTTATTTATTTATTTATTTATTTATTTATTTATTTATCTATTTACTACCATCACACAAGAAATCCATTATTATACTTTGGAGAACGTACCTTCAACAAAATGACAGTCGTCCTTATTATATTTTTTAGATGGGTTTGCTGTAATTTATTTTCCCAAAAGTCACATATATTCAGTAGTAGTAGTAGTAGTAGTAGTAGTAGTAGTAGTAGTAGTAGTAGTGGTAGTACTAATGGTATAAGCATTATTGTTAGACTTGCATCGCATATTCTCTTTAAATCATAATAAACTTAAAGTGTTGAAAAACGGATGTGTATGTTGTTATCAATATTAACTGAATTTTCATAGTAATTACATGTTCTTCTTAGCTCTATGGTACTGCAGCGATTATAGCACCAACTGTCTGCCAACTGACCGAAATTGTCAAGAACCTGTGTGGCACAATGGTCAGAGTGGATAGCTTACATTCGAAAGGCGACGGGTTCGAATCCATGTGTCTCACTTCATTATGATATAATATACTTTAATCATACAAGTCTTATACAAGTCAGCTCAACGATGTAATACAAGGAAGGAAGGAAATAAAGAAGGACAGAAAGAAAGAAAGAAAGGAAAGAAAGAAAGAAAGAAAGAAAGAAAGAAAGAAACAAACAAACAAACAAACAAACAAACAAACAAACTGTCTATATCCAAGCTGTGACCCATAGAACAAAAAACAGATGCTCTGCTATATGGACGGGTTTAAAGTCTTTGAATGTGAAAGACAGTCAATTTTAGAAATTAAAACATGTATACATGTGCCATAACGTATTCATACCTGTAGCTTTGAGCTTATGTTGAAACGTTATCAGTCTTAGTACAGAGAATGCTTTAATTCATTTTACGATCAACTTGATATGACCGTGTCCCACATTTATATTTCTGTTAACCCCCCCCCCCCCCATGGATGAAACGTATTGAAGTACATAAATTTATGTACGCATAAACATGTAGAACTACTGGCAGCGTAGTGGTAGAGCGTGAGTCTTTGAAACGGAAGGTAGTGAGTTTGAATCTAGCGGTCGTCCTTTTGTCCATTATAGGCCCTACATTTATTTTTTCAATGTCTAGGTGATATATATATATATATATATATATATATATATATATATATATATATATATACATATATACATATATATATATAAATATATATATACATATATATATATATATAAACATATATATATATACATATATATTTGGACAGGAAGCTGATTTTAGATGAAGCCAAAATTTTATCATCAATTTCAACATCACGAGAGGGGTTCATATAGCTGTTGCCTGCTCCCCAATCGTTTTTTCTTTCAAGAAATAAAATAAGTTTAAACCTAAATAAAGAAACTTAACATGTAAACATAACTTGAATATATGATTTTAGGGGACACATAGGTCTAACTTGGGTTTTTTAATCGTTCGTCACATTTAACTAAGTTGATCTATCTGTTATTGTTTACTAATTATTCAAAATTTAGCGTGTCATATTTTAAATTTGTTTTATTATTTATTTATTTATTTATTTATTTATTTATTTATTTATTTATTTATTTATTTATTTATTGGTTTGCGTGTTTGTTGGTTTGTTTGTGCGTTCGTTCGTTCGTCCGTTCATTTATTTATTTTGTTTGTATTGAATGACAGTTCCTCAATTTTTGCTTTATTACAATTAAAAGTGCTGTTATCGACTGGTACTCGCATTTTTTTGCGAATGACAGGCCTTCAATTTTTATCCCGTATTGCAGCTCTATGTTAAACAAAACTGAACTTCATTTTGCATTCAATTACTTCGTGACATGTGATGCTTGGAAGCAGAATTAGCAGAAGTTTTGCTTATTTCTCAATCCCATTTCTTGCACTTTCAAACTTTTGCTTTAGATTTATTAGATGCACAATGGTCAATAACCCCCTAGTAGAAGTTAAAATGACACCTCTTTCTTTAATAGTTTTGAAGATATTCAAGTTTTAAAATTTCAAATGCTGCTAATTAGCAAATTTTAAATTGTTACAACTTTCGTTTTAAATTCATTGGATGCGCACTGGTCGATAACCTCCTTGTAGCAGTTGGAATGACCTCTTTATCTGTTATACTTTCAAGATATTCAAGATTTAAAATTTCAAATGCCCCTAATTTGCATAATTTTAAACATCCTCATTCCTCTGTATAAAACGGTCAAACTCCTTGTATGGAGGTACAATCATGCCAATTTTGGAGTTTCTATGTGTAATAGAGTCCGAGAAAAGTGTCGGACAAATTTGCTGGTAAAGAAGAAAGAAGAAAGAAAGAAAGAAAGAAAGAACTCGAGGAAAAACAGAAAAGTGTGTGTTGACACACACACTTTAATAATGTTAATTGTCCAATGAAACACATCCCTTGTATAATGACATGGTTTTCTATTATCATTATTATTGCACAGAGGCAAGCAAGATACTTACCCAGTCTTGAATTCAACACAGACTCTTAAGAGCCAGGTATGGTTAATATATATATCTCAAAACTTGCAAAACTCACTTGCTAGGAATGTGGCGGCTTGCACAGCGTGTCTGACAGCGTTAGTGAACACGTGAATTGGACCCGACAGGTCCAAATACTTGCTGTAATTTCAAGATGAGATGCACAAAGTATTCGATTTGATGATACCAACGCGCACAAGAACTAGATAGCTTTAGGTTTAACCATTTTTTTTTTTACATAAAAACTACTAAAGTTACTTTTAATCGTTAAATTAAGTTTTTGGGTTTTTTTGTTGTTGTTTTTTAGAATATATCAAAATAAATTAATGTTGCTGTAGTGATTAATATGCCAAGGTCAACACGTGCAAGATTTGATTTTTTAATCGACAAGTAAATTATTTTGCAAAAAAAAATCTCAGAAATGTCTGGTATTAGTAGTTACTTTTATTGAGTATAATAAATAGTATGGCACATGCTATGACAATGTGCAATATAAGTCATAAGAAAAGAGGGAAATAGGCTTTGTATGTAAAACATGATAAGATACTGGGGTGAAAGAAGAGCACATGGTACTCGTTGCCTTTTCGAGATGTTTTGACGACTTTAAGTAAAATGGTCCTACCTATAATTAAACCTGATTTTTACATTTCAAGTTTCACATTGTAGCATTTATTACCTGTCTAGGAGCAGAGAAGCATTATCTTAGTGTGGGAAAATTAATTTAATGTATATTAAGTGTGGTGAAAGCAATATAGATATGATAGTTTGTTAACAAGCACTATCAGATGGCATTAAAATGAACTACTTTGCCAAAAAAGGTGATGTTTGAAGATGCCGTTTCCATGGCAACCAAACACTGAGGACAATAATTTTAGGGGACCCTCAAGATAAGTAAAAATCATGTTGTAGCTTTCTGTACGGAGGGGTAATTAAATTCTCCAAGATGGGTCTCTGGCCGCTCGCCGAGCATTGTTCGGAATTTTATGCATTTCTTCTTAATGAGGCCAGGGTGATTTTTCTCTATCTGAGTAGACTTCAGTGACTGTAATGAAGATCTTTTTACATATTCTACTATCAGGCATATCATATTGAATTCAATATTTATGCAAACCCAGGACCAATGTAGTGGTAAGCACCCAATCTCTCCCAAGACTGCTTTTTTTGTCTTAGCTCTAAAGCTCAGCATATAAACCTAACAGTGAATCTGTGTATCTGGTAGTTGAATGCCCCCCCCCCCCCCAAATATACGAACGTAAAATAATGATAAATATGGATCAGCATACGGTGATGATTTACAAAGGACAAATAAAGTGGCAGTCAAATGAGCTACCATCTGTTAATATATACATATTTTATTCGACAATCGGCAAACAAGGTTAAGCTTATTTTCTTGCTCTTTGTTATCAACATGTAAAAGGCAGCGTAGTTACAACAGACACTGGTAAAGAGATCTAAGATTTACTTATTGCAATCGGAAAAGGGAGTGTTTTCAATGTGATGTGATTTCTTCTACTTTCAGAAAGACAAAGATTGCCGTAAGAACATTGCTGTGACGGTATTCTGTGTCTTTCAGAGAACTGTTTTTGAATTATTGTATCTTGTCATTTATCTTGGGTCAAAACCTGTACGCCTTACAAAGCGAAGCGGGTGCTTGTTATTTGGTATTTGAGAAACGATGAGGTGGGTTTTCCTTAACGATTTGAGATAATCTAAGGTGATTTGTTTCCTTAACTCTTTGTTTGACAATTTTGAGAAATGTCGATGTGATTGAAATTTACACGACGATACAATATTCACATTCTTTGCATTCACATACCAGAATGCGTATAGTTGTAGAGGTCTTGACAATGGTCAAGGTAAACTGCTTTCCTCGCTGTTGGCGCAATAACGAACGTCGAGGAAAGCTGTTAACTCAGTCAAGAGATGACACCAAAAGAATTCATATGCACGTACAGGTTGCTGGAGAATTAATTGTGCATACGTAGGACTTGATTGATGCTGCCTAGCAAGTCATGCTGCAGCTGCCGCAAGGGCAGCTGCAGCATGACTTGCCAGGCAGTGCCAGAACCACTGACTTAAGACTATAGGCATGTTGGTACTTGAATGAAAGCTCTTTTCATGAAGAATTTAAATATGGAATTGTCATCTTAAATCAAGGTACATATACGTAAACATTAGGGACTGGTATGGAATGAGTTAATTGTGGGCGACTTGTGTCTGTCAGCTGTTCATACGGCCCTGTTTGTATTGGGACGACTGACCTGTGGGACGTACATGTTATCTATAGCACGTATATTTGGTTAAAACCAGAAAATCTGAATATATGAAGCAATTGATTATAATTGTCGTTTATCCAACAACTTTTAGTCTGCTAGTGACAAATTTAGTTTATTATCTCCCAGGTTACACTAATAACAACATTGTATTTTGTGTTGTTTTTGCCCAGATGATCAAAGTCTGTATGGTCCCGTTATGAACTTTACAAAATATTTGTTGCAAGGTTTAGAATGATTATGTTATGCTATGACCTATACTTTTCTGCGTGCTGATTTGCTTTTCCCATTCTGACAAATGAAAGTGACAGTGGATGTTCATGCTTTTCATACAGGGAGAAACAAATGACTGTCAATATGCCGTAGATACAAATAAAAGCTTGCTATTTTACCACTGAAAGTGCTGTGTTTTTTGTTTAAATATGAAGGAAATATCATTATTTTATATTATAGTATTCTAGTTCCTTGTCATTTCATGTATAGCACTCAGATTTACTCACACATTGCAGTACAAGAAATCATTATAGGCCCCGGCAAGTTTAACATGCCATATTTCACTGCACAATGTTCTGGTTAGCGAACGCCTTTACTATTTTATTATGGTCACGCCAAGAATTCGTGCCTCACCATAGGGGAGTGTTGCATATATATATATATATATATATATATATATATATATATATATATATATATATATATATATATATATATATATATATATATATAAACACAATCATATGTTCTGCAAATGCTAATAGAATAATGACATTACATTAGAAGCAATTTCTTGTTGTTGTGTTCTTATCTCCTGCGCCATCTGTCGGCTACCTCTAACACTTTAAGGCAAGAATGAAATATTTTGATCCAAGTCCGGGCCCTGGACTTGAATCAAAGAGTGTGTCGCGGTAAGCCGCTGAAGCAGTCTGGAGATATGTTCCATTAAAGCAGAGCTCTGACTTTCGACAAGCTTGGCATGGTCTTACGATAAAGTAAGCATCCAGAGAAACAAAACCGAAGATCGTTTTGCGGGCAAGTTATAACAATAAAACTAAGCATAAATAGGGCCTACGACTCACCAAGAATGCCCAGCTCACGAGAAGACAACCGCGCATGCGATTTGAAAAGCACAGAACAAGAACGACTGTACATTTATTAATGTGATATTTATTTCAAAATTAGCTATACATTGTGTGTATGACACGTGATTCGTTAAATGGCCATTGTCAAAACGTTTTCAAGAAATGCTTTCAATGTTAATAGTGTATGTGCGTGAAATGCATGGGTGAGCATGAAGAACAATAGAAAGTCCTGCAAGCTTTGATAAATTTGAGTAATGTATGTATTCTACTATTGACTGGGAATTTCATAATTTAAGTATGTAAAGCACTGAGTGTGACTGAAATACTTTCTTTTCAGGATTTCTCATACAAAGTGCTTCCCTGATTTCTGTGGGCAGTTTTTAGGGAAAATGTACTTATTCCTAGTGTATTTCTTTGTAAAATCCCCACACCCTTGCAGGGCATCAGGCAAGACCATTGGGACGTGAATTGTGTATTCAGCTATTAAGAAGCAAATTAAGCTATTGTTCTTGTATACTCGCACATGGGTTATTAAAGTGCCTTAGACTGTTTGCATACAGTGACACAGTAACAGTGACGAATTGAAGATTGCAGAAACGATCACGCTCGCGCATATTTCTGGAGCTCTGAGCACCATGGAACCGAGTCGATTTGCTTGATCTGGATATCATCACTTGGGCATCAGATATCAGCAAGTGAAAAACGTTAAAACGGGGCGCAGGAGCACGAGCGTGGCACGATCCCTGTTTTCAGAGCCAGAACCACACTCTAAATTGTTCTTCTTGTCCGAAAAATCGTTTAAACAAGCGTCGTGCCTGAAGTTGCTTCCATCGACTGCCCTTTTATTGGTATCTGCACACCATAGTCTCACAGTCGCATTTCTGTATTTGGATTTGCCTGAATTATGGAGAAAGTTGATACCTGAACGGAGTGCCGTTGACCTAGATTACAGCAAGGAACGGGGAAATTATTTCATTTACGTTTCGGGCACTTTACGAGGCAGGTCACTAGGTGACCTATTCAGTTGGCCTGCATTACAAGTGCAACAGAATTAAAATATGGGCGACAACACCCCTGCCCCTGATCTGGGAGAGGGAGACGGTTTGATCTACAGAGGGACGTCGCTGGATGCAATACCTGGGAGCGATCGTACCACAAAAGACGGCAAAAAGGTGGAAGGTTGTATTGTTTTGGGTAAAAACGCACCAAGCCATAACGTATACTACACGCACTATTTGATAGATCGAGTTGATCAACGCAAGATAGTTTGGAAGGAACTATTTCTGGACTCGCTGTGTCCATGTGCGGAGCCTGACGGCAGACGAAACCCTGGCATTTTTTTGTGGAGCATCATCAAATGTGAGCCTTTCTTGGTCACTCTGCACCTGACGGCGGTACTTTTGGGTGTGTTCAAGGCGGTTGTTCACACCAAAGCGGTATCTTTTGAATTACATATAATGCACTCTGTGCTTGAAACTATTGGAGCAAATCTTGTCGTTATTATCCGAACAGTTAACGTTAAAACCAGATTTAAAGATGTCAAAACATTTAGGGAGTCTGTGGAATATATTCCCGGGAGCGGAGAAAGCAGAACTGTAAAGAGATGGATTACGATGTGCATTATTATCGCGACGATGCTTGTGATCTTCAGTATCAGCTGCTTCGTTGGGTTTTACTTCATAGACCAACTGGAGTGGACTATCTTGAGCAATAACTTTATTATGATCGTTGGCACTGTTCTCACCAACGTGACTTTAGATCGGTTAAACGGGGTAATTAACCGCATTAAAGAAGATCAACACAAAGCGGTCATTTACGAGACGGTAACTCTCCTGATGGAATCGCTGTGGATTGATCAACCTTATGAAAAAGCGAAAATACAAGAGAATGCGACCAGATTTTGCAAGGCCTTACAAGAAACCCCAGCGTTCCAGCAACCCGACTACATCAAAGCAGATGGCGCTTCCAAACCAAAGTGGGATACGATCACTGCACTACAACTGGAGTCGTTCATATGAAGGCTTTATAAGCGTTGTGTGGGTATAACTCAGGTTTACGAGTCCCATTAGTGGTTTTTCATGAGTATACTGACGGACTTCTTCTTCTTCTTCTTTTTTTTTTTTGTTGTTGTCAAAACTGGTTTATTCACAATCTGCTCTACATTGGATCCTGTATTCCCCCAGCAGAAAGGAAAACAGGTTATAAGTGTGTCAGAAAATTGAGAAATTTTACATATCTCTTACAATCAATAGTTTTCATTACCTCAGTCCTATATTGTAATTCATATTTACATAAAGTATATATTTTAACATTCTAATTATCTTGTGCTTTTGAAAATTATAAAACAAATTATACTTATGATCTCATTGATCCAGTAATGATCTTTATTTGGTATTTTATATCCCAAAATTGATGTTTTTAGACATACATCAATGTTATATATTCCAATAGACTAAAGACTTTGTTTAACTTTTTTCCTTAAAAAACTTAGTCTTTCACATTAAAAAATAAATGATTGTAATTATCTAATTCATTACAAAATAAACAATGTGGATTATCTTTGAGCTTCCACTTACATAGTTACTCTCCACACGGTAAAATAAAGCTTGTAATTTTATAACGAAATTGTTTTATCTTATTTTCTTTAATACCTGTGTGTATGAAAATCCAGATATATTTCCAAATAACACCATCAACTTCAAATTTTCGACTCCACATATTCTCAACATAAGGCTTAACGAAATTGTACAGAACAAATGATTTATAAAATATATTAGTATTGACTGTTGCAATGTAAACAAGTTTTCCATTAATGTTAACATGTATAGGTGTATCCACCTGTACCTTTGTTAGTTTTGACTTTTCAAAACCAAGATTTTTCTTCCATTTCTTTGGAAGAGCATCAAGTAAAGTACTTAGCAGTGAAAACCATTTGGCTTTCATAGTCAGTCTGTTATATAAAAGGTGTTGGTTAAACTCATAATCCTCATTTAGTAAGTCATTTACATAAATAATACCATCATTAATCCAATCTTTAAATACAATTAACTTATTCTTAAACTTAACGTGATTATTCCCCCATATGACCTCTTTCCTAATTTTTGAAAAGTCATTTGATACATAATGGGTTCCTTTTAGTTTAAACCAGGAAATTATTATTTGCTTATAGAAAGTTGGTAGTACTTTAATATTACAGACCTTTATTATTTCATTTAAGTTATTAGTGTTCATCTTAAAAATAAGAAAATCTTTTCCAAAATTATCCAACCAAGACTTAGGTAGCATCTTCCATGATGCCTCTTCATTTGAGATGAGGCATTGCACCCATTTAATCTGCAATGGGGTAAACAAACTTTCAGTATCTATCATTTTGATACCACCCGAATCATAATTTCCAATAACAGTACATCTTTTTATTTTATCACGTTTACTATTCCATAAATATTCAAATATTACTTTATTTACTTCTGTAATGAATTTATGAGGTATAGGTATGACACTTGCATTAAAAATAAGCTGTGACATAGCCAAAGTTTTAATCACAAGAACCTTTCCAAATATGCTTAAACTTCCCTTTTTTTTCCAACTCTTCAGAACTTCAGCCAATTTTTCTAATTTTACCTGCCAATTTTAAAACTCACATTGTTTTTTATCGTTTCCAAAATATATTCCTAGTGCTTTTATGGGCTTATTTGGCCATTGAATTGATCCCTTTTTTATTTTTATTTTCACGCTTTTTGCCTACCCATAATCCCTCTGTTTTATTTACATTTAAAATTAAACCGGTTAATTTTCCGAAATCTTCTATCGTGTTCAAACATTCTTCAATTGAGTTTTTATCATTTACAAATAGAGTGGTGTCATCAGCATACTGTCCTATTTTTATTTGTTTTTCCCGAAATATTAATACCTTTAATATTTTTATTCTTTCTTCTTGCTATGGCTAAAAATTCAACTGAAATAATAAAGAGTAGAGCAGACAAGGGACAACCTTGTCTTATCCCTCTATATAATTTAATGGGGCTTTATACCCAGCCATTGTTAACTATATGACTACTTATACCAGTATACATGGTAGATACCCATTTTATAAATGAATCACCAAAGCCGAATCTGGCCAGACTTGCCTTCATAAAGGGCCATTCTAACATATCAAAGGTCTTTATAAAATCAAGAAAAAGAATAGCACCTTCAATATCTAAGTGCTTAGTAGAATCTATTATGTCATTAATAGGGCGTATATTATAACTAATATAGGGGCCTTTAATGTAACCAGTTTGATCAACTGAGACTATTTTTTTCAACACTGTTCGTACTCGTTTTGCCAATGCATAGGCAAAATGGGATCTCCTTTTTTATAAATTAGTGACAGGGCTGCATTTCTTTGCTATGCAGCTAACATTTCATTTTCATATCCTTCATTACAACTTTTAACAACTAAACTACTCAAAACGTATAACTCTCCACCTTTTAAACTGAAAATAAAGCACCCACTTTAAATAAAATGTTTAAAAAGACAATGTATTTGTAAATTGCAAGTACCCTAGCACATAATCCATGAGTATTCACTTGATTTCAGATTCATGCTTGGCTACACATGCACTTATTCTAAAACAAAGCTGAAAAATGACTTTGCAAAGAAGTGTTTTGTAGTGCATTACGTGTGTGGTTTCCCTGTCCCCATTCAAGCTCTTCCTAACATCGTTTTCTGTCACTTTACAATGACATGAGTGGATGATTTGGACAAGAACAGGGACAGTTAAGAGTGTAAATTGTGGCAGAGCTTGAGATTTGGTATGGGTTCTCCATCAGCTTGCAAACCTGCTGGATGAAACATGCCAAGACTCAACTGTAGACAGGGCTAGAGCTGTTGGCTGAATTGAGGCTGGAGAGAGCTGTTGTTCTGTGGCAAGGGCCCTTGGTGTAAACCATCGCACCATAAATGACCTGTGGCAGAAATTCCAATGCACTAATGATGTAGCCAACTTGCAAAGGCAGGCAAGATCAAAGTAACTACCAGGCGCCAAGACCAGTTTATCGTCACAACAGCTCTTAGGTCTCGAACAACTACGAGCACTGATATTCGAGACAGGCTCCATGCTGCTTATCCACATCAAAGAAGAATATCTGAGTAAACCATAAGAAATAGGCTAAATCGCCAAGGTCTTAGATCCAGATGCAAGGTCTAGAAGCAGAGCCTCTTGCCTCGAGACAGGGAAGCCAGGATGGATTGGTCAAGAAGTCACCTTCGCAAATCCAGGGCAGAGTGGGCTAATGTCTTGTTTACAGACGAATGTTGCTTCTGTGCCCACAATAAAGACGGGCGAGTGAGGGCTTGGAGAAGAACAGGAGAAAGACATGCTGAATGCTGCGTCAAGCCCACTGTCCCATTCGGAGGAGGCAGCATCATGGTGTGGGGAAGCATATCAGCAGATGGTAAGACAGAGCTTGTGTTCATTGATGGAACCCTGAATTCCAGGAGGTACATTACTGACATCCTACAACCTCACGTTATCCAGTATGCTGGTGCCATCGGGGACGAGTTCGTGCTAATGCAAGACAACGCCAGACCACATGTGTCCAGTGATGTCCAGGGCTTCCTTGCTAATGAGGGTGTTGAGGTGATGGCGTGGCCAGCCTGTTCGCCGGATCTGAATCCGATAGAGCATGTCTGGAGTCAGCTGAAGCAGAAGGTATACCCTCAGATGAACGCTGCTTTAACTATTGATGATCTGCGCCGTTAAGTTCGACAGGAATGGGACAATTTGCCTCAGGCTTACCTTCGTAAGCTTGTATACAGCATGAGGAGAAGGTGCCAGCAGTGCCATAGCAACTGAGGTGGTTACACAGAATATTGACTTTACCATGGTTCAACAAGCATACTGTGATGCGTTGATGATCAAATCATTGAGAGAAGTCTTCTGTGATAAACAAAAAACTTGATTACCAACTTCAGGTTTCATAGAATCTAATGTTGCGAACTTCAAATTTTGACTTTCACTTAAAACCAGTCATGTGCAGTGAAGCATGGACTCCTTAAGATGGTCATTTTTCTGTTAATGCTGTACCAAGAATATGAAGATAAAATATATGATACTGAAATTCCAAAATATTTGTTCATTATTTAATTATATACAACTAAATCAGTGGAGAGTTATAAGTTTTGAGTAGTTTAGATTGCCAATCAGATACCAGAAGAATTGGTAGAATTCAATAGTAATCCCATCCATTCCTGGTGCTTTTTTTTTCATTGTAAATGCAGCACATTTACATGCTTTTTGTGATAGTTCACCTTCACAAATTTTTTTTTCATTTTCATCTAAAGATTTTTCTATTGGTAATTCACTGAGATATTTTTCTCTTTCATTTTTCTCTGGCTCTGTACTTGTATATAATTCTTCATAAAAGCGGACTTCCTCTCTAAGGATCTCTGCAGGATCTGATACTATGGCATCACCAACCTTCAGACTAGTTATTGATTTTTTTGATTGTCTACTTTTTTCCAATGCAAAGAAATATTTGCTTGGTTTTTCTCCCTGTTCAATCCAGCTAGCTCTGAAATGGACGAAACATCCTTTTGCCTTTTCCTCATAGAATTGGTCTATTTCTTTTTGAAAGATTTCTTTTTTCTCAACTAAATCAGGTGAATCTGATTTATTATGCAATTCTTTCTTAACGTAATTTAAATCATTTCCAAGAGCAGTAATCATTATATTCGGCTTTGTTTTATGTTTCTTTGCATAATCTATGGTAGTTTCTCTAATCTTTATGTTACACATGTCCCATATTTGCCTATTGTTTAGATCTTGATATTGGGATTGCTCCACCTGTAATTAAATAATTTCATCAATTTTATTCTTATATTCTTCTTCTCTTAGGAAAGAGTTGTTCATTTTCCAATTACCTGGACCTTTCTCATTTTTTCTTAGAATTATTTTCAGAGACACAGCAAGATGATCGCTTCTTACAGCGGGTCTGATGTCACATGAATAGATGTCTCTACACAAGCTCTGATCTACAAGCCACATATCTATTCTGCTTGCTACCACATCTTGATTTTTAAATATTTTGCGCCATGTCTATTGCTGCTGGTCAGGATGTTTAAACCTCCAGATATCAGTAGTCTTAAGTGACTTTGCAAAGGTCCGAATACATGACTTTCTTCTCTTTTTACCTGAACTTTTACTCTTTTTATCATGATTTTCATTCATTACATCATTCATATCACCTTCGATGACCATTTTACCCAAGGTTTTTTCTTATACCATGTCTGAGATGTTTTTGAAAAAGGATTTTCTTTTTGCTAGGTCATTTGGTCCATATAGATTCACAACATTATAAATATCTTTCTGTAATTTGATGTTGACCATTACACAGCGACCATCATTTGTATCATAATTATCTATAAGGGATGGTTCAACATTATCATCATTTTTGAACTAGTACTTAGGGTACTAAATTTCATGACCCCCACCCTCCCCCCAAATTAGTACTTTAAAAATGATGATTTTCTCCCAAAAGTCATAGCAAAATTACACAAAACAGCCCAAAAATCTACCATCATTTTCCATATTCTGTGAAAGTGTACAGACCCATTTAACCCCCTCCCTCCTTGTGTACTGTAAGTACTAATTCAAAAATGATGGAAATGTTGAACCATCCCTAACATTACCCTCTAAACCATCTTTTACCAGGATAGAAACCCCAGCACTGGTACTGCTACCATATGAATGAAACCACTCTCCTTTAAATTCACATTTTACTATATCGTCACATTCTGATGTAAAATGTGTCTGTCGAAAAAGTATGATTTGTGCTTTTTGGGCTTTGCACCATTGAAAAATTGTGTCTCTTTTAAGTTTATCTCTCAACCCTCTGGTAATGAGGGGGAGACGATGAAGTATACCACTGTTCTTTTTAATATTTGCATGAAGATTGTCTTTTGTTTATCAGCATGTTTCATTTAACCCTGTCCACACGGCCTTTTGGGGCACCTGCACTCTTTCTCGGTGTCGGTGGTATCCTTTGTGCCCCTGGGGTATGTGACCTAGTGGTAACTCTGTCACTTTCATGCCCTTGTGGTTTCTTTTCTCCTGGTGGGGCTTCACTGTCTTAGGTTCGCACACTATCTTGATATTTGTCTCTTTGACTTGCTGCAGCCATGTTTACAGGAAAGTCACTTCCCTCTGGTTCTGTTTCACCCTCAGCTTCTGACTGTATTTCTTCCCGATCTGACTTGTTTTCAGGTTCACTATCGTTAACTTCAAAGTCTGTTTCAGAACAAGCAGCTCTCCTGTGTCCAGATTTATTACACTGTGTATAGACCCAGTCATTTGTACAGTTTATCTTTTTGTGACCTGTTTGCAAACATTTTGCACAGGTGGCAGTGTCATCATCTGTTTTGTTTTTATTTACCGGACCTCTGTAGTACACTGACCCAGTATACCGACCACATTTGGAGTTTATTGGGAATGCTTTTTTTCAGGTGGTTGCACATACATAATACGACCTCCATTTTCACAATTGGTCAGAAGTCCATTCACTCTGAGCTTCTCCCTCTCAACAGGAGATGTCAATACAAGTCCTGCCTTGGTCAGCCCACCTACTATCACTGCGTTACTCGCAGAGAGAGACACGTTATGAATGACCAATCTCAGTCCTTCTCTTTGGGGTCTGTATGGGTTGATGTCATGTAGTTCAACTCTAACGCCTTTGATTGACAGTCCATTGGCAAGTAGATCTGTTCTTACTGAATCACTTTCTGTATAGATTTGCCAGAGCCCGCTGGCCCTTTGTACTCCAGTAATTGCTTGGGCATGGATACTTCAGCTACTGCCAGGTACACTTCTACATTTGCCAGTTTGGAGGCCTTGCCCAGTGCTGTACCTTGTGTGAAAAACACTGGCTTCGCTCCCGCTGAAACACTGCACTTGTCTGGTCTGTAATGACCTCAATGCCCTTCTGGTGCATGTTGTATAGAGTTTATAATTTTCAGATGTAGAAAAATATACCTTCCTGGTAGATGGCACTTTTTTCAGTTATTTCTGTCCAGTCTCTGTACGTTCATGCAGCAATGTGCTGTTTTCCTTCAGTGATTTCTTCTTCTTTCACTGTTGAAACTTGCAAAAAGTTGAGAGACTCCGAGCTACACTCCAGGTGCTGTGGCTTCCCAGCATGCACTCCTACTGACGGACTTCGTATGCAGCTGAGTATGTATTCTTTGCAACAGTGTGTGCAGTATACCCGGGATATGTATGCAATCCATATCCCTGCATTGCCAAATACGAGTTAAAGCTCTATTATTTATTTTAATGAAGGAAGGATAGCCTGGGAAGGAGTAAGTTGCTTATTATTTCACCCGCATCTTCAGTGATGTTATTGCATTGTTATTGACATTGTTGACTTAAAGTTACTATTACTATCATCATCATCATCATCATCATCATCATCATCATCATCATCATCATCATTATTGTTATTATTTTATTCATTAGGAGGCTTTATGGCAAATCCTAATCGGTCGTTACCTAAATATTTGTGGTCTATGGCTACCGAAAGTTGTGTATAGCAAACATGCACAAATCACGAAAGGGTCTGTCCGTGCATCCCTCCATCCACTTTTATTGCTCAAGAACTGTTTACGTTCAAGGGGATGATATTCGCAGCATCCTGTATAGTGCCGTGTAATAGCGGGTGACTTTTACATATTTCAAACATACACATCTGCAAAGTTTACACCCTCCTCACGTGGCAAGAACCGTTGAGGTTTATGCATTGATATTTACATTAAAGTGCATTACATAATTCTTTTACGCATATATCTTTTTGGACGACATTTAAACCTATTTGATGGTCACAGGATAAATATATATATAATCGTTTATTTGCGTCTCAAACTTTCAGGAGCTACTAGAGATTGATATTTATATGCAAACTACAGGGATGCTGTATTTTCTATTGTTTTGGGTAATCCTGACTTGTTTTCAGAGTCACAGGAGCAACATGTTGTAGCTTCCTGTTTAATGTGCCCCCTAAATTCTGAGGGCGACATCGGGGAAATGGCGTGGAAGGGGGGCCCCAATGTGAAATCGTCTGGTGCATTTCACACACAAGTGATAATACTGTTATGTAGGTGATTTTAACTATCAGACCAACTATGCAAGTCACAGGGAAAAACATGAGATAAACAACTGTTGTTGGCAGGGAACACGGATGCTTCAGGCCAGCCGTATCAAAATGCTAACTCAACGCGATGAGGCAAATACAACCAGCAATGCATCTGACACTTGCTTAAACCGGTGCACATGTAGAGTAGGTTTCGTTTATTTGCTTTCCATCCATGTATTCTGTATTTTGATTTTTGTGGAACTAAAGCCTGATATAATTGCACGACTATTGTGTGGCCATGTGTAAAATGGAAGGTATCAAAATGAGGCTTCATGTAAACCTGATGAAATACGGGATATTCAGATTATCTGTGGCGCTGCTTTGGCCCCTATCACACAATAAAGAGGTAGCCGTATGTAGGAACAGTTGCCTTTAACAAACAGGACAGCAAAATAGCGACATGGAAATACTTATCCCTTAAAAACTCATAGGTATATTTTTCAAACACAGATTGAGCACAATATATTAAATCATCTGTTTGGAGTAGGTTTTTCTTTAATGTTTCAAATTTTAAGTAACACTCATGGTGTTTCCACCAGTACTCCCATGTGATAGCGGATGATTGTCACCACAGCCCAGCGACGGCATCATAGATTTTAGCGGGAAATGGCTATGTATGTCCCATATTGATGGATTGTGCTGGTGAGGTTACCTATTATTTGCACAATGAGTATCCTGTGTACTTGTACACTATTGAGCTGTGATGAATGGAGTGACCTGTGCATCCTGCACGTGTGATTAATATATATATATATATATATATATATATGTGTGTGTGTGTGTGTGTGTGTACATATATATATATGTGTGTGTGTACATATATATGTGTGTGTACATATATATATATATATATATATATATATATATATATATATGTATATATATATATATATATATACCTTCATCAGTTGAGGCAAGAGTCTTAACTCTGACATTTCAAGGTAACATGGATTTCGTTAATAGTTCAACATAATGAGTGACATCAGGCAAAGGAAATACCGATGGAAACAAAGATTACAGGCCTTTTATGTGGAATACCCCGTCTTCAAGGATAAAGATGTATACAGGGGTCAAATGTGTAGTGTAACTAACTAAATTCCCATGGTGATAGCACTAAATGTTCATCCTATGTCACACGGCGTTTAGTCGACCAATTGCATCGAAATTACACAGATTCCCTTCTGGAGATCCTGATAATTACTTTTTTTCACAGATGGCGTTGCAAGATTGTGTTTTTTTTTTTTTTTTTTGTCTCTAAATTTCTGCATGTGTTTACTATTTTCGACTTCCCCACTTAAACTGCTCGTTGGAAATTAGGAATCAACCAGTACGGGTACATGCATATATTAGCATTGTAACTAGAGGAATAGCAGCAATTGTAAGATATTGGCTTGTATCTTGGTGATGATGGATCTCAGGCCCTTGGACACTACTAAACGTTAAAGGAGGGTACCTATATGGTTCCGTTCGGTGTTGTTTCTATTGGCCTTGAGTGACATAAAAAGGTCAAACTGACATATTAGCTTCTATTTTGGTATGGCGGATCATAAGTATCACGGTGCCATTAAAAATAGGAAAGTATCAGTTGGGTTTCTTCTCTTATTGTTAAATATGAACTTGATTGACCTTGAAAAATCAAACTGGCATATTGGCTTACATATTTGTACTAGTGGATCCCCTCACTTCTACATCTCAAAAGTGGTGGCCTCAGAACTGTAGATTTGTGTGTGAAGTCTTTGATACTACATGTAAACGGAGATGCTGTACTCAAAGAAAGATGGCCTTGATATTATTCTGAAGGCCACAAGACCGATTCCGCCTGTTTATCCAAAGTCAGCTAAGCACTGGACTGTCACAGTCCTGTTGTTAGAATTTAGAAAAATGAAAACCCACAAGGCATGTACGGAACCAGAACACATTCAGGAATTTGGTT
>OZ026618.1:65253686-65383686 GCA_964020975.1 Hermodice carunculata | reverse complement strand
CTATCTATTTGTACTAGTTCAAAAGGTTAGTGTTCTCAGGTTTTAACTGAGTTGCACTCTGAGACTTTAGTAAATATTCATAGACGTTCAAAATTATTGTGTTAGTGTTGTCAGGTTATAACTAAGTTGCACTCTGAGGCTTTAATAGATAATCATAGACGTTCAAAATTATTGTGTTAGTGTTCTCAGGTTATAGCTAAGTTGCACTATAAGGCTTTAGTATATAATCATAGACGTTCAAAATTATTGTCACGTCCGTTTTGTGCCTGGGTGGGAGAGAATGTCACTAAGGCACAGTTAGTTTGTCTTTTTTTACACAAAGATACGTTAGCTCATGGTTCATGACGTCATGTTGATGTGCGTGCAGTCACTAATATCATAGTATATTTATACGTTGGTACATGCTTACGTTTTAGGGGCATCATTTGATGCACAGTAAATCAATACAATCAGTACTTTTCCGCGCTTTGTTAAGTTCTATCAACACTTGAGGACACTGCCTGGATTTTGTTGGCATTAGTTGTTATCTTACACATTTGCTGTGAATAATATTGTTTATTGACTTGATATCTGGGCTGTTGCTTACTGAATGAGGTTCATTTTACAGAACATAGCTATGTTTGTTTTAATAGTATGGTAATTGGCTATAAATGTAAAACCCTATCTTTGTAGTGTGAAATACAAAGTGGGGGAACGGATTGCAAAATAAAGAAGTGATGTAGAATTTTAAATGTCATTTTGACAAATATATTTGGAGATATTTTCCAGTTTATTTTCTTCTTGTTTCCCTCTTTTGAAGAAACAAGAGACGTATACGATATTAGCTTGCCACCGTCGTCGCCACAGGTAGTCATAATAGGCAAGGGCAATACCAGAAGGTTCAAGAACTGCCTAAAAGAGGGCACTGCAGTTAGTGGAGGGCTAGGGTTGTGTGTTCCCTTCAGTTACTATTGTTATACGAGATATTCATATTTAACTGCGATCGTGCTCACTTCCTTTGTTGCCAGGGCAACAGACTGATGCTTCCTCCATGATCAGGGCAGAATTGTATTATATACCACATAAGCATCCATAAATAACATATTTTTTTTAACCAAAAGAGAGCCTATATCTAATCAATTTAGGATCCTTTACGTTTCAATATATGGAAATTCATTTTCTTTAGATTATTCTGTGTTCATGTTATTTATTTTATTGAGAAAGTACTTTTGACCATGCTAAATACATGGATCTGCCCTGATGCAGGTGGCTGCCTCTTTTGCTCAACAGGTGCTAGAGTAGGACCGCATTTAGATATGAATATGTCCTATTGCAGCTTACTAACTTGAAAACTACTGCACACAGAGACACCAAATTTCAGACAGGAAATCTAGATAACATAACTAAATACCTCTTAAAAATCATATAGCCACAGCTACAAAAGTGACTGTTTTATTTAAGTTTGCTTTAACATACAAACTAATGGGAATACACAGCTCTAACCCTTCAAATGTTTGTGTATTTAGTTGTGTATTGGGGCGAATACACACCTTAGAGGTAATTCTTTTCTATTGGCATCACGGGTTGTCGTCAGCAAACCCTACGATGTAATTTCAAACGTAGCATAATAAAACCTTTGAAAGAATGTGCGGGATGTTATCTATCATATTTAAGATTTGGAAATTTAAATCGTGATATAAACGGCAGAAATAAATGAAAACTCTTTCAATGTAGTATGAGTGTCAATACAATACAGATCATTATCTGTTTGCGATATTTTCACTTTGCCACTTTCACCTTAATTGTTATATCTATTCTTTAACACATCTATTTATTTCCCCAAGAACGTTCTCGTTCTCTTTCTCTTCTTTCTTGTGATGGAATTTATTAAATATGGTAAATCTGAGACACCTTTGATTAGCATAACGTAAAATGTCCCAGCTTCCCTGCAATATCTGTTGCGTGCATCACTATAAATAACATAGAGAAGGGAGTTGTAATGATAGGTTTTGCTTTTGAACGTATATCAAGATTTAGAGGAAGGCCCTCATAAATTATCGTGTTTGGTGTAACAATTTAATTCTAACAATGATTTAACATACGAGAAAATGCAACAGACTGTTTGCGTAATTTCTTAGAAGGAAATCCATTCATTTATCTTAATCACAGGAAATATTAATTTACATGCCTGAGTGCTAATCTGACAGGCTAGAGCAGTTGTGACGTTTTACTGTGTGCTGGCTGCAGCTTGTTTATTCTACATTTTTCTGCTGAATTGCACCAACGATGCTGTTCACTTTTCATCGGTAGTTACTTTGTATGTGCCATAAACCACAATGCACAACATTCCTATTAGTTGGAATCTTTGCATTGTTTCATTTAATGGTGGCAAGTTGCTTATAGAATGTGAATAGGTTTGGAGTTTATTCTTCATAAAAAAAAAAGAATATGACACAGAAAATGACCTAATTCAAGTAATTATATATATTAGTGACTATATATTAATGACCCAGAATTTAAGGTTCATATTAGCCTTCCTTTAACATAAAAAAATACAGCGAACCTTTGTCTGTTCAGATGCATTATATGTATATTCAAGTCAAATGTGAAACCAATATATGTATCGTGGCTTCTGACCCTATGGAAATGAAAAACAGTTACATACACACACACACACACACACAAACATATATATATATATATAAATATATATATATATGTATATATATATATATATATATATATATATATATATATATATATATATATATATATATATATATTTGGGATGGAATTTCCATCAAACAGTCCATAAGAATGCACAATGAATAGACAAAATAAGAGTTTTGCAAACAATATGCACATGCCGTTGGAGTAACTATCACTGGAAAAATCCGAAAAACCAAAGTTAAATGTGATAAACAGGCAACGTGGGTTTATTCATTTATTGGAGCAAAACAATTTCAAGGGGCTAGTAGACTATGCCACAATAAAAATAGAAAATGCTAGATTTTGTTGAATATTATATAATGTATTCTACAATTTTCATGCCAACCCATAAAAACTATATATTTCATGACAGAAGTCATCTTGACAAATATAAAAATGGCAACATATACTTGGTAACTGTTCAATTATTAAATCTTAATTATATTTTCAATTATAATTGTGTGTTCAATGGTAACGCTCTATTGATTTTTGGAATTTTTATGAATTTTTTTGTTCTTTTTGGGGGCAAACCTTAAAAACTGTTCTCCTCTGAAACTGCTCACCCCATTGCTTTGATATCGTACATGGACACTCCCGGGGACACCTAGTTCCCAGTTTGTTCACCAGGTGGCGCTGCAATTTTTTTTAATTATATAGTACAGAAAAACATGATCCATATTCATTAATTCCAAACCAAACAATGACAGCAAAGAGATTTCAGACCTGCCAAAGCATCAACATTTCTCTTCCAATACCAATGTCAAGAAACAATTTTCACTCCTGACTTGAGACAGGCAGTCACCCATAACAGGCAACTGGTGGTTTTAAACCGGTCTTCTCAACCTTAGAAATATTCATCATTAACTGCAGACACTAGTTCCTTTCCAAAATCTATAGGCCAAAACACCCCCAAAAAACACTAATTTCATTACCTCTGCCAAAAATAAAAAGAAGCCAGTAAGGCCTATCCCCGTTTAGTTCTCCGGACTTGTCAGTCCGCTAAGTTTACAGCAAAGAGAAAGGTAGGCCTACATCGTTTTTGTGAAATTTATGAATCTGGAACATTATAAACAAACTCTACCTCCACTATAACTATGAGTCGGAGAACAAAGCCCACAGCACAACATAGCCAATGAAGTAATTTTCAAATAGTACAGAAAACCATGATCCATATTCATTAATTCCAAACCAAACAATGACAGCAAAGAGATTTCAGACCTGCCAAAGCATCAACATTTCTCTTCCAATACCAATGTCAAGAAACAATTTTCACTCCTGACTTGAGACAGGCAGTCACCCATAACAGGCAACTGGTGGTTTTAAACCGGTCTTCTCAACCTTAGAAATATTCATCATTAACTGCAGACACTAGTTCCTTTCCAAAATCTATAGGCCAAAACACCCCCAAAAAACACTAATTTCATTACCTCTGCCAAAAATAAAAAGAAGCCAGTAAGGCCTATCCCCGTTTAGTTCTCCCGACTTGTCAGTCCGCTAAGTTTACAGCAAAGAGAAAGGTAGGCCTACATCGTTTTTGTGAAATTTATGAATCTGGAACATTATAAACAAACTCTACCTCCACTATAACTATGAGTCGGAGAACAAAGCCCACAGCACAACATAGCCAATGAAGTAATTTTCAAATAGTACAGAAAACCATGATCCATATTCATTAATTCCAAACCAAACAATGACAGCAAAGAGATTTCAGACCTGCCAAAGCATCAACATTTCTCTTCCAATACCAATGTCAAGAAACAATTTTCACTCCTGACTTGAGACAGGCAGTCACCCATAACAGGCAACTGGTGGTTTTAAACCGGTCTTCTCAACCTTAGAAATATTCATCATTAACTGCAGACACTAGCTCCTTTCCAAAATCTATAGGCCAAAACACCCCCAAAAAACACTAATTTCATTACCTCTGCCAAAAATAAAAAGAAGCCAGTAAGGCCTATCCCCGTTTAGTTCTCCCGACTTGTCAGTCCGCTAAGTTTACAGCAAAGAGAAAGGTAGGCCTACATCGTTTTTGTGAAATTTATGAATCTGGAACATTATAAACAAACTCTATATAATGAATTATTTGTATGGTTTTGCTATTTTTCACTTGTTCTCAAAACCGTCACTCAGATTAAGGTGAAATGGGGTGGGTATGTTCTTGTGGAAGGGTCAATTAAAGTTGTTTGCTAGGTGGCACTGCTTCGGATTCCTGATTTTGAAGGATTTTCAATTCGGGTACTTATCGTTCAATGCAGCTTTCCTATTGATTAATATGTAAGTCAATGGGCATTCTAATGCTAATTCACAGGACAACTGACACGAAATTTACTGTTTACTTGATAACTTGGGATTTGTTTTGAGTTAGTACCGTGATGGTGCAATGTTAATTATTCTGTATGAAGGTCATGGTAGGCAGTACATGAATGACCTTGACCTCGTTTCTGGGGTCACAGTGCAACAGACATGAATTTTACTCTTCATTATAACTTGAGAACTACTTGTTGAAGAACCTTGATGTTGCACATGTTAGTGTTCTTCTATAAAGGTCAGACTTAGTCAGAACATGGGGTCCTTGATCCTTTCCCAAGTTCATAGAGCTGCAAGTGTGATGAATGTCAAGATCAGCTAAGCATGGGCTGTTCACACAGCCCTCTTGTTTTATTCAAATCTCAATTAGAATTAAATTGATATGATTGATATGGTGAAATCCGAAATTGAATAGCAAATTTGTTATCACCTGCAGCTTATTCAGAGACATAAGTGTTCCACCGGGAGACATTTGATTTTCTGTTGGAAAATCAGTCTGTTCTAGTTAGTCTTGAGCTTATATTCACTTATATCGTGAGTAAGGCTTGTTTGTATATCTTGTGAAAAATATTTTCTATCTTTAGACAAATGAACGGCAATGTGATCTAATATTATTTATTTATGACACTATTTCAATTTTAAGGGCGAATAACTTTTGTGACATTCATGCAGAAATATGTAATGACTTCATTCGTTTTTCATGCGAGACTATCAAAAGCATATATTTTCTGAAAGAAAACAATTGTCTCCCGGTGGAACACTTATGTCTCTGAATAAGCTACAGGTGATAACAAATTACAAATGACCAAGTTTGCTTGAAAATTACAATCCTATTTTAGCTCTCACCTAGATACATTACTCTAGCAATTTTCATCAAGTTCTTCAAGACATATTGCAGAGAAATCAATTTCACATAAATGACCCTGTGACCTTGAAAATTAGGTCAAGGTCACTCAAATACTATCCCCACCTAGGTCTTGCCTAGATACATAATCCTGCCAAGTTTCATCAACTTCCATCAAGTTCTTCATGACTTATCGCATGGAAACCAATTTCACATAAGTGACCCTGTGACCTTGATAATTCACTCAAGGTCATCCAAATACAATCCCAACCTAAGTCTTGCCAAGATACATAATCCTACCAAGTTTCATCAAATTTCATCAAGTTCTTCATGACTTATCACATGGAAACCAATTTCCCATAAGTGACCCTGTGACCTTGAAAATTAGGTCAAGGTCATCCAAATACAATCCCAACCTAGGTCTTGCCTAGATACATAATCCTACCAAGTTTCATCATATTCCATCAAGTTCTTCATGACTTATCGCATGGAAATCAATTTCACATAAGTGACCCTGTGACCTTGAGAATTCATTTACGGTCATCCAAATACAATCTCAACCTGGGTCTTGCCAAGATACATAATCCTACCAAGTTTCATCAAATTCCATCCTGTTCTTCATGACTTATCGAACGGAAACCAATTTCACATAAGTGACCCTGTGACCTTGAAAATTAGGTCAAGGTTACCCAAATACAATCCCAACCTAGGTCTTGCCTAGATACATAAGCCTACCAAGTTTCATCAAATTCCATCAAGTTCTTCAAGACTTATCGCACGGAAATCAATTTCACATAAGTGACCCTGTGGCCTTGAAAATTAGGTTAAGGTCACCCAAATACAATCCCAATCTTGGTCTTGCCTAGATACATAATCCTACCAAGTTTCATCAAATTCTGTCAAGTCCTTCAAGACTTATCGCACGGAAACAAGGTGTTGAAGAACCTCAACAACAACAACAACAACAACAAGAAGCGGAAGAAACGGGCACTAAACCAATATGTCCCCCGGCTTCCACCGGGAGACATAATTCTCATGTAAATTATTAGACTCCGCACATTTTAATTCTATTGTATTTGTGTCTTTTTGTTCAGACCCACTTCCTAGTAGTTATTACGCTATTCCACAGTCCGAACTCTTTACTCTCCATAAGCTGACCTGTCATTCTTTAACGCATATACATATAGAAACACTATTGTTCACATTGCACACGTTCTTCTGCAGAAATTTGACATAGGCTGTATTAGCCCAAAATAATCTAAGAGTCGTCAGCCGGTAACTACTGAGAACATGTTTCGGAATCTGTACCTGCACATGTCTCTCTGAGTAGCGGCTCCTTGTCTAAGCTAAATATTCAGCAAAGACAACCCTCGTAATAATGAATTAATATGGACATGACAAATGATGTATTAGTTAAATACGTGAAGTTTGGCTTATAAATACAGAGCTTCATTATGAATGAAGAATACCTGTCAAACCAAACATAATTAATAGATTTGTATAGTACAAGTTCAGATAAGTAGGATTTGACCTACCCCTGAACTAGTATGAACCCTCTCTAGCTGGATAACTTATCTTAGTTAAACTACCTGCAAGTGCATAAGTGAAGCAGAGACAATCTTTTTTTCAGTCCCAGTGATTGTAAAATCAACAGCTGCAGCCAGACCATCTGTCCAAACCGGGGGAAATGCTAACAGTGCTGTCTGTATGAAGTCTGGAATGAAATTTAATATACTTTAAACATCATATAACCAGGCGCAAAAAGTCCATTGTCTGCTACGTAACACTGAAAAGCCTAGCCAAGATAAGATGGAATCTTCCTATACAGACCCACGTTACACATTTGTGGTCATTTGTTACTGTTAGCCTTATTCTTTCTCAACATGTTGAATGTAGTATCCTGTACTAAGTGGTTAATGATCTTGGAAATTCGTGAATGTCAAGCAGAGTTATGCATAATTTAAGCATTTTATCACAAAAGTTAACATAATGTTTTTTGACACCTATGACATAAGTTCTACTTCATACCACCGGTTTCACCATGTAGAGCGTTTTTATGTTCAAGATTCACGAAAACCACGAAACGACTTGGGCCTTTTCGCCTTTTGCTTTCAACTTAGCTCTATGACAAGTTAGGAGAACCAAACAGTGGCAGACCTACAATGCCTATATATATACATACATACATACATACATACATACATACATACATACATACATACATACATACATATATGAATATATATATAAATATATATATATATGTGTGTGTGTGTGTGTGTGTGTGTGTGTGTATAGCTGTATTCGTACAAAGTACAATGAAAGACAGAAGAAAAAAAGAAAACAAAACAGAACTTAGTTATTCAGTGCACAGTGTCGCCGCAATGTCCTGCAACTCGCTGAAAGAAAAAAAATGATAATTGTCTCTGATCCCTGACATAAATTAAACCAGCAAATAACACTAGCAGAATCAGTGTAATCGGTGACCATTTTCAGTGTGGATTGAATTTTGTCGATAATGTCAATAATGCTGCAATTGCTGATATCATATTTCAGTAAACTATACATACTGCATATCGATGTGAGAGAGTTACCTAAATGCGACCGACTTCCTTGTACGGCTAACTTCCTGCATATATGAACACATTCATTAGAGCGTAATATACCACCTTCTAAAAAAATGAGAAATCTGATATACAATTGCGATTCGACAGGTTTAGGGCAGTGGGTAAATTATGGGTTTTGAGTGTTTCTGCCTATACGTTTTGAAACAACAACAACCACAACAACAACAACCAAAACAAAGTCCACAGTTGATGAAGGATATTTCAAAGGTTGAGAGGACCAGTTTAAAACCACCAGTCGGCTTTTATGGGCGACTACCTGTCTCAGGTTGGTAGCAATATTTATTTATATTGATACTGGAAGATCAAGGTTGATGTTTTGGAAATTCCTGCATCTTTGCCGCTTGCTGTATTTATGTCAGTGTGCCAACACAGATATATTGTTTTTCTAGGAATTCTTTCTTTCTTTCTCTTTTTCTCTTTCTTTCTTCGTTTTATTTTTCTTTCTTTCTTCTTACAGGCAAATTTTTCCGACATTTTATTTATAAAAGTGTTACATGTGAAAACTCCAAACTTGGCATGATTATACTTCCATGCATAAAGTCTTGAGTATTTGTAAAGAGGTTCAACGGTTTTGAAAATTACGCAAAATGGGGCCATTTGAAACTTTAAATCTTGAATATCTTCAAAACTATGATAGGTACAGGTAACTAATCCAACTTCAATTAATATGTTTGTAACACTGCACATTTTTGTAATTTACCTGTGACCTCTAAAGGTCAAAGGTCAACGCTTTTCAGACCTTCAAAATTTTCACCCAGTTATGACTCGGTCAATTTTTATCCAATTTTGATCATGTTGGGCTCAAATTTTAGCTATTGTAACACTGCACATTTTTGTAATTTACATGTGACCTCTAAATGTCAAAAGTCAAGGTCCTTTGGACCTTGCAAACTTTCATCTAGCCATACATAATCAATTTTTATCCAATTTTGATCAGGTTGGGCTCAAATTGTTGCTATTGTAATACTGCACATTTACGTAATGTATATGTGACCTCTAAAGGTCAAAGATATAGGTCATTTTCCCCTTTGAAATTTTCATCTAGCTTTATATAATCAATTTTTATCCAATTTTGATCATGTTGGGCTCAAATTGTACCTATTGTCACACTTCACATTTTTGTAATTTACATGTGACCTCTAAAGGTCAAAAGTAAAGTCTTTTCGGACCTTTGAAATTTTCATCCAGTCATAACTCAGCCAATTTACATCCAATTCTAATCATGTTAGACTCAAATTGCAGGTTTTGCAACATTGCACATTTCTAAGAACCTGTAGCCTCGAAAAGGCAAAGGTCAAGGTCATCTGGCCCTTTGAAAGTTCCATCTTGCCATAACTTGGTCAATTTTCATCTGATTTGGTTCATGTTGGGCTTAAATTGTAGGTGACACTGTACATTTTTTGGAATTTACATGGTAACTGTAAAGGTCAAAAGTCAAGGTCATTTGGATTTTGTCATTTTCATCCAGCCATAAGCTTAATAGAATGTGAAGTATCAAAGGACAAAAGTTGTACCCCTTAATATTTACAACTTTTGAAGGCACACAGACAGATTTGCTTTGTGTTGTTAGGTTGAAATTTATGAATATGGGTGATGCTAAACTGTTTGATAAAATTTGCCATTATAACTTCTCAAAATAATGAACTTCATAACTCTCACCACATACTAGCTCATATTTAATTTTGCTCGTTAGCACGATACCGTCTACAGTTTTCAAGTAAGCCCAATATAACATTCGGGACTAACAGGGTGTCTGAAAGTCTAGGTCTCTTTCAATATTGGTAGTGCCATCTACAGTGTTATGTAATATAGGGATCAAAATCAGAAAATCTTGGCAACACACTGGCATCTTTGATTTTTGGCGGATCTTCACCGAATTTGCCGAGATAATGGGTGAGGTAAAGTCTAAGTTGCCAATGATATTAGGGGCGCCACCTATAATTTAAAATTATAAGCCAAAATATGTTTTAACATGAAATTTCATATTTGGAAAATTATTTGGATTAAACCTGCCAAATTTATAGGATATATATACCATGTTCAATGTTAGAAGGTTACATCAATGACTGACTTATCTTTGTGAGGTCACCATGCCTGTAAAAGTGAAAGAGATGAAAATCATGCGGATAAATGAAAATTGTGACAGTTTGCATTCCTGTTTATAACTAAGGTTCAACTCTCTGTCTCTTTAAATAGGAATGGTGGCATTTGGCAATTGTATGTGTATTGAACTGAATAAATAATCCAATATACATAATTCTTGTGGGCTAACTTTGTGTATTTCTCTGGGATTGATGTCGAGGCATGTAGGAAGGAACTAGTCTGTTCCTCCGTGGTTAAAGTAACCTTCAATAGACTGCTTTATTTTAAAAGCAATAAAATAAAACTTTCAGAATCATTGAAGTCAACACTCAGATTCACCATGATGAAAACGGCGCTTTATACGCAGTGGCTTCTAAGTTGCAAATCACAATGGACCATCATGGGATTGTGCAACTGTCTTCCTCATGACTGGACTGCCTTCAACAGGAGTTACACGGGAACCCTCTATTCTAGCTCTTTCTGATTGGTTACCAGGCAATGCACTGATGACAGATTGAGCCAGTTTATTCCAATTGCATTTATTTAGGATTAATTTGGTTTGTTACTATGGTACTCTCTGTATGTTCAGCCATTAAATTGTTTCTTTTATCAGACCATTAATGACATAGAGGGATATCCAAGATTCCAGAACACAAAATTTTATTTTCAACAGCAACTATAGAAAAGATTACCTATTCTTCGATTTACCCCCCCCCCCCGCGCTTGCACTGCTCAGCCAATCAAAAGGTGTGAATTAGTTGACCTGCAGCCACAACAATCTAGGTGACAACATACAATCGCAACCTACATATTTTTTCTCTGAAAAAATATAAATAGTCATAGTTTATCTTTTCATCAAGACATTTCTTTTCGGACACTGTTCAGCTTCGTAAATTCATGTTAGATTGTTCCAGTTTGGAACTCAACCAAAGTGCCATCATGTGTTTATCAGTGCTTTGAAAACCGGAAACGTACTATGTGAGTGAATGGTAAGCAATGGTTGTATTTATTTAACTCACTCTCAGCGATGTCAAACACAGTGAATCCGACAATGGAAGTCACCACATTATCTGTGACCTGCGGTCCTTTGGCGGGTGGCAGCTGCCGACGTTACTTTACCGGGGCAGGCCAAAATCAGGAAGTCAGGCATATGTTATGGAAAAGACCGCGTTTTAGCAAGATGTATATAATAACAGCCGATGTTAATATTTGGGATATTTCGTAATAGTCATATTGCAATGACAAACGCAGTCAGATGAAGCACATATGCAACAAACATTAAACGGGAGCAGGTAGTTGCTTCCTTAACCATCTTCCTTTTACTCTTCCAATTTCTCATCGCCACTGACGTTAGGCTGTCTGACGCACAGCCGACCAAAGAATCATGAACGAGTAACTTGGAACCCCAGCACAAACAGAATCGTCCATTCTTCAATTCCTTCCTCTGTTATGTTGGAACTTTACGAAAGCGCATTGGTTTCAATCTAACTTCACTTTTTATCTGGTCATAACGACAGTTTGTCTGGTACGGACCACTTTTTAATCCGGTCATAACGACATTTTTTGTTTAGGACGACATTTTATGTAGTCATAATGACAGTTTATCTGGTTAGGACCAATTTTTTAATCTGGTCATAACGGCATTTTTGTATTGTTAGTACGACATTTTATCTGGCTCGCACGACAGTTTATGTGGTTGTAACGACATTTTATCCGGTAAGGACGACATTTTATGTGGTCATAACTACATTTTATCTGATTAGGACGACATTTTCGACATTTTATGTGATCATAAAGACATTTTATCTGGTTAACACTATATTTGAAGTAGTTAAAACGACATATTATTTGGTCAGGACGACATTTAATGTGGTCATAACATTTTATCACGTTCGAACTACTTTTTATTGGTCAAACCAGCATTTGATCTCGTTGGGACGACTTTATATATGGTCATAACGACATTTTATCTGGTTAGGATGACATGTGATATGGTTCGTACCACTTTTATGTGGTCATAACGACATTATATCCGGTCTTAGTGACATTGTACTGCGATTGGATGATTTTTATGTGGTCATAGCGACATTGTATCTGGTAAGGACGATGTTAAAAGGGGTCACAACAACATTTTATCTGGTTTGTACTACTTTTTATGTAACCATCAGCACATTTTATCTGGTTAAGACGACATTTCATGTGGTCATAACGCCATTTATATTGTTAGGACGACATTTTATGTAGTCATAAGGATATTTTATCTGGTTCGGACCACTTTTTATGTAGTCATAACGGCATTTTATCTGGTTAGGAGGATATTTTATGTGGTCATAACATTTTGGCTGGTTAAGAGCCCTTTTTATATGGTCATAACGACATTTATCATATGGTCTCCGGATGTTAAAAATGTTTTAATAAATTGCCATTTGGCAATCTTGTTTGCGATGCATCTCAAAGATCACTTAATCAACGGCTGATTGTATAGTTTGTTTTTT
Organism: Hermodice carunculata; assembly: GCA_964020975.1. Classification (NCBI taxonomy): domain Eukaryota; kingdom Metazoa; phylum Annelida; class Polychaeta; order Eunicida; family Amphinomidae; genus Hermodice; species Hermodice carunculata. The sequence continues at coordinate 65,370,643 of OZ026618.1, read as the reverse complement.
TTTTTATTGTGTATGGAGATTTACCTGATAGTTCATTAGTGTCCTTGAGCTATTCTTCCTAAAAAAATAACCCATTCTTTTGCCAATAACTTTGTTATCGCGCAGTACCTTTCAATGCCACGGTCTTCGGAGGACTGCTTGTTTATTGGAAAAGGGTTTGCTAATATTTGATAAAGTCTCTATGTTCATGTTATGGGCAACTCAATGCAGTAGATAATATTTAACCTTCGAAATGCAGACGATGTATGCAAAGGAATTTGGGGCAAGGGAGGAGGCTTCCCTTGCAATTGCCTCGCAAATTGCGGACCTATAGCTTAGTAGTTTATAGTTTCAACATATTCTATTCCACCATGTGCAAAATGATTGGAGAAAAAGTGCAGAACACTAACATATACGCCCCTCCGCGTTGACTGTAGTATTGAAAGACTATTTTCGATGATTTTAATGATATGCAGCATGTGTCAGACGATACGTTACACATTTGTTTGTTTACGGAAATGGGAATGCACATGGTGTGTACTTTTTTGTGCAAATCATGGCTAACAAACATCGCCATCGGGCAAAAGTTTGGGTAATGGTGAAGAGGGCATCGTCAAGAACATAATACGACCTTTGAGCACGTTTAAGATGTTCAGAGTTGATGAGAAGGATCCCTAAGACAGGTTCAAAATCCCTCGGGTACTGTATTAAAATCTTTCTTCTACTTATGTTAGTAATTGGTTATCTTATATCAACAGATGTAACAATAATAGTGCAGAACTGGGGTGTGAATTTCGGACATACATGTTATTTAAACAGGATTTCATCATTGAAAATTACTTGCTGCATATCAATTGTGGTAAACAGCGGGGGTTTACTGAATTGAGAATCAGCTTCCACCGCTCACAAATCGAATTAGGCAGATATTCAGTTCCTTAAACATTGGCTGATATACTCCATTGAAAAGTATGTCACGTCTGTAATATTGGTCACTGTGTTGAGGATGAAATGCATTTCATGTTAAAGTGTAATAGATGATCTACGTCAAATTCAGTGTCACAAAGTGTCCATTTCCATGTAATTAAATAAAATGACTGATCTGGAAAAGTTGACCTTTCTTATGTCTTACAACTTTGTTAATGTGGAAATAATGAACCTGGAAGTGGACTACGTAAACACAGCTTTAGCAAGACGTCCATACCTGCTTAATACGATATAAATGGCTTCTTCAATCAACTTGAAATGTGGGTGTCCCTTGGTGTGACATTTTTATGATTGGTGTGCTCCTTTAATATGCTTCATTTTCCAGTTTGCTTTTATTGATTATATGTGTTTTAGCTTTAAAGTACTTTTTTGTGTTTTTTTTTTTTTTTTTTTTTTTTTTTGCTTTTTTTTGTTGTTTTTTTTTTTTTTTTTTTGTTGTTGTTTTTTTTTAAAAGAAATCTGAACGCAACAGAGAAGTTATATATATGATACTGAATGGTATTGAGTGTCTTTTGTAGGCGAGGTTCGTTTGCGCATGATGCACACTTCTTTGCATGTGTATATAAACTTTATTGACTGTACCATGAAAAAACAGAATATATGGCATTTTGTCACATACACGTATAAAGAAAATACAAGTACATCAAAGTACACACAAATACAAAATGATACATAGCACAACAGTTACAAAATCATAGAAGAAAAAAAGCAACAACACAATTATACATCATTATATGAGTATGAGTGAGTTCACAGGTATTGTTCCATTGTTATATATAGGTTGTGAGGAAATTCAACCAATGTTATGCCTGTGTGAGGCAGTAGAACAATGCACTAAGAACATTTTTTTTTTCGACTGAATTGGAAATTAATGTGAGGTACGTGTACCTAAGTTGCAGCATTGTGGAGTTACAGGGTTTGAAAATCTGGTAGCCATAGCAACGAATAAAACGAACATTAATGGAAATTTGCAGGGAAGACACACTCGGCTGTTTAGCCATCGACTCCAAGTACATCTCACATCAACTATCACACTGATGAAGTAGACCAATCCTACCGGCTTCTGTTAAAGTTTTGGTGTGTATGTGTGTGTGTGTGTGTGTGTGTTGTTTTTCTTTTTTTTTTTGTTTGTTTTTTTTCAGATTCTAAGTAGCGACGTCGGGGTGTAGCTTCTTTTATAATGCCTTTTTCAGGTATGACATAGAAATTCACTTGATATACCCAGCGACAAAGTGAAATATGACACGATATGATTTTGTAATGAAATAAACAGTAAAACGTCATGAAATACCCAGGAAAATTAACTAAAACCTGACAACCTTTAATGAAATATTATCAGTTGTGTCAATAATGTATACCTCTTAAAATGTCATGATATCGGTTCAGATATAAAATACCTGTACATTGAAACATAGCAAAAGAAAATTATTTTGAACGTCACCCAGTAGATTTTCTTACTTTAAATATGTACTGGATGGCCTCAAGTCCAGGTGCGGCGTCTTAATCAAACTGTGACCAACAACCTGGAGTGATGTGGAAAGTCAGGGTGAAGCTTCTATTACAGGGGCAATCTCTATTGAAGAATTTATGGCAAACAAAACCCCAAAAGGCGAAAAAAAAATCTCGCGCACATCTTCAGCAAAGGGCAAATCTCCATGCACAATAGCAATTCTGATTTACTAGCGATCTTGCAGGGCGCAAACAGTATTGCCAAATGGCAATTTTTCTTAAAAAAAAAAAAAAAAAAAAAAGAAAGAAAAACAAGAAAGGGGGGAGAGTCCAAACCGGATAGAATGTCGTTATGACCACATAAAATGTCGTCATGACGAGATCAAATGTCGCTGTGACCACATGAAATGTCGTCCTAACAAGATAAAGTGTCGTTATGGCCAGATAAAAAGTCGTCCTTACCAGACAAATGTCGTTATGACCATATAAAATGTCGTTATGACTAGATAAAATGTGGTCCTAAGCAGCTAACACCTCTCTTATGATCATAAGCATAAAAAATGTTATGACCACATAAAAATGTCGTCCTAACCACATAAAATTTTGACCAGATGAAAAGTGGTCCAAACCAGATAAAATGTCGATATGACCACTGAAAATGTCATCCTAAACATATAAAATGTCGTTATGAGCAACAAAAAGTGGTCCTAACTAGATACACTGCCGTTATGATCAGTTAAAATATCGGCTTAACCAGATAACATGTCGTTATGACCACATAAAATGTCGTCCGAACAAGATAAGAAGTGATTTGACAACAAAATGTCGTCCTAACCAGAACAAATGTCGTTACGACCACATAAAGAGTTGTCTTCACCAGATAAAATGTCGTTATGACCAAAAGTGGTCCTAAGCAGAAAAAAATGTCGTTAGGACAAGATAAAAAAGTGGTCTGAACCTGATGAAATGTCGTTATGACCAGATAAATAGTGGTCCTAACCAGATAAAGTGTTGCTATGACGAGATAAAAAGAGAAGTAAGATTGACTATGATGGGCTTCCGTACGACTTGAATGCAGATTCTGCTTGTCATACTTATGTCATGCATAACCCTCTAGCGGCAGAAATAGGAACTATTATATTTGGGTATGGGTGTTCGGAAATGACATATTTGGTCAAAATAGACCTTTTCATTTCGCCTATTTCTCAATAGCTTCACAGAACAGGCGTCTGTACGTTTACAACTAGATAGCCTTGTTTTATATTGCAATCATTGTTCAGACCTTTATTTGAACTTTAAACAGCTAACAATTGCAGGGTACATATCTGTATTAGTTGATGGAAGTTTGATTGGACATGCATACATACACATACATACATACATACATACATACATATACATGTAATGGTGTTGTTCGTAAACAACAGGAGTAGTCAACTTTATCTTATCAACCATTCCACTTAGTATCTGACAGCACCTTCACAATTCTCCACAACCAACATGACAACCAGTAAGTATCATGTACAGTTGTTAACAAACAACCAGACATCACCAGGTCAGTATGAATTTTTTTTTTTTTTTTTGAGCGAACTCACTGAACAAAGATTCATTTGATTAAGGGTGTGGAGCTACATTTGTGATGTAATGTATATTATCCCATACTAAGAAACTAGTTAATAATGAGAAATCTCATTGGTTGAGGAGGACGGCACGAGCCGGTTGTGCCAGCCCGTATCTGCGTCTGGACCTACATCCATATCTACGGCTTCGAGATGTACTCGCTAGATGGCCCGTCAGTATACGCTGTGTCATGCCTGTGGCACGTGCGTGATGCAGACCTAGCCGGCGTCCGGTGCATCGGTGCAGACCACAGTGACCATGGCGGTGGCTGGGTGGAAGTGGTTTGCTTCTCTTTCTACGGAGGAAATAAACAACGTCCGTAGCACATCAACCCCTGCTAATCCTCTGAGAGCCAACACGAAGGTAGCAAAAGCATTTTGTGCTTTTTTTACGGGAAAATGGAAAAGACATTAATTTTGAAAAACAGGATGCAGCAGTGTTGGCCGAACAACTTGCCCAGTGGCAGTACCGGGGCCCAGTATTACTTTTGTGCACGGACAGTTACCGGTGAAGTATACAAAATATCGTCACTGGAAAATATCAGACACAGCTTAAACAGGTATCTGAAGCCACCTCCTCACAACAGGGCATTGGACATTATAAAGGACATTGATTTCGTACAGCAAATGAGAATTTCAAAGCGGCCATCCGTCATCTGAAGTCGGATGGAAAGGGCGATATTGTGCAGCACCACAAGATATGTGAATCTGACGTTACTAAACTGTAAAACTCGGAAGCCATGGACATTTCCACTCCGCGAGGTTTGTACATTAAAGTACAGTTTGATATTCGCTTGTATTTTTGCCGACGTCACAACGAAAACATGAAAGAAATGCAGCGCTCAACATTTGTGGTAAAGCATGACATGGACCTTGATCGAAAGCAGGTTGTGAAGGCAGTGGATCAGTTCAACAAGAACCACACTGAAAAGAGAGAGCTACTCTGGCTTTATGCCAGCATGGCCTGGTCACGAAATATGCCCTGTTTATTCGTTTGAAAAACTGTTGTCTCATCTCCATCCAGAGTGCCAAAGCCTGTGGCAGCGTCCAAAAAATGCAGTGACAAGTGAAGATTCTGTTTGGTTTTGCAACAAACCAGTGGGAAAGGACACCTCAGGTGCATTCATGTCACGTCTTAGCAAAGACTGTGCTCTATCACAAATTATAGTAGCCATTCTTTTGTTCAATGCGGACCATTGCTTTTCAACAAATAAAACGCATTCCAATGGGCAGCAACTTCTCCACTTTACTGGCAGATTTGTATTTAACCTGGCTTGAATTTAAGTATATGGATAAATTGATGAAAAAGGAATTTCAAATGGCTATAAAATCATCAAACAACGCAAGATATATTGATGACATTGCTTGTGTAAATGTACAAAATTTCAGTGAAATTGCTAAAGAAATTTACCCAAAAGATATCCCTTTGGAGGGTAACAATTCAGATGGTTTCAGAGATGTGTTTTTGGACTTGGATATTCAGGTCACTAATGACAGGTTTTGTATTAAAGTCTATCACAAAATAGATGAGTTTAACTTTGAAGTAGTTACTTATCCTTTCCCGGACAGTAATATTTCGGATACTATTGGATATAATACATTTTGTCACAGATTTTGAGATTTGGTCGTATTTGTTCTAAATTTCAGGACTTTGCATCAAGAACCAAATTTATTTACAATAAACTTGAGTCAAGAGGATTCAAAGGTGTACTTTTGATTAAATATTTCTACAAATTTTGCTGTAAATATCCTGAGATGTTTTGAAAGTTTGGCTTCAATAATTTTAGAGATTTTACACTTGCCTGTTTTGCTACTTAATTTATCTTTTGACACCATTATGTTTAAATGTTCACCTTTCAGACATTTTAGGCTAGCTTGTTTTCTGTTAGGTAAACCCCCAGGGGCAACAGGCAGCAAGAAGCGGCCTACGACAGTTACAAGCTTGCCTAATTGTACTTGATATCTGGTTAATATTTTCATTGCATTCTCTTGACATAAATACAAAAGACCTTCATTCTTTTCTGACTTGCCCTATAATTCTACTATTAACATCCAAAGATTATTAGAAAGTTTGGCCACAATAATTTACAGTTTTTAGACTTGACTGTTTTGCTACTTAACTTTATCTTTTGGCATCTTTCTGTTTTAATATTCACTATCAAACATTTTAGGCTTACATGTTTTCTGTTAGGTAAACCCCCAGGGGCTACACTAGAAGCGGCCTACGACAGTTGCATGTTTGCCTAATTGTACTTAAAATCCTGTTAAGAAAAATCGTTTTGATAGCATGTTTTTGGCATAAAAGGTAATGACTTTCATTCTTTTCTGATATGCCTAAACGCACAGTTACTCAGTATTAAAAAATTACTCAAAATTGACAGTCTTTTCTCAAGTGTCACACACCTGACACATTAAGTTGACACATTGACTCAGGGTTGGCAGTTAAATAGAGCTTAATTGTTTGAGGAGTAGGTGTCATCATGGAGTTTGTTTTACATCTCTGGTGCAGGATGTACATTGTTACAGTCCTTGTTAGGATTTCCCTTGGTTTGTACAGGTCGTCTAGCTGCAACTGTTTATTTTACAATCACTGGGACTGAATATAATGCCCCAGCTTGTTTCCACTTCAGTTAAACATTGGCGGATGGTTTAACTAGGATAAGCTGTCCAGCTAGAAAGGGTACATATTGGTTCAGGGGTAAGTCAAATTGTTCTTATCTGAACCTGTACTATGAAAATTTGGTAATTATGGTTTGTTTGACAGGTTTTCTTCTTTGATATGAAGCTCTGCATTTATAAGCAAAACTTCACATATTTAGCTAATTCATCAATTGCCACGTTCATATTTATTCATAATTATGTGGGTTGTCTTTGCTGAATATTTAGCTTAGACAAGGAGCCGCTACTCAGAGAGACATGTACGGATAAAAGGCTCCGAAACATGTTGAGTAGTTACCCGCTGAAGACCCTCTTATTTATTTGGGCTAATACAGCCTATGTCAAAATTTTACAGAAGAACGTGTGCAATATGGACAATAGAACTTCTATGTATATAAGTTAGACAGGGACAGGTTAGCTTATGGAGAGTAAAGAGTTCGGACTGTGGAATAGGGTAATGACTACTAGGAAGTGGTTTTGGACAAAAAGACACAACTACAATTCTGTTCGAATAACTGGTGCAACCATTTTGAGCAAGGAAAACTGTTTTGGGACAAAACAAATAATGGCAGTGACGGGACACAAAAGTTTGTCGTCTCTGGCCATTTATCAACGTGTATCAGATCATGAAAAAATGCAGATGGGTGACACACTTGGATCAGCTCTAGGTTTGCCTTCTCAGCAAGCCACTCGTCGTGCCCTTGTTCCTATTGCGGAGCAGTCGCCTACTTTACGGAGACCAACAGCAGTAACAGACACAACATGTTTAGGCCTACTATCATCATCTCCAAATGACAGTTGTCACTACAGTGATGTCAATGTTAGCTGTGATACTGAAAGGCCTCCATTACTGACTGTGCCACAGCAGCCTTTCTTCGGATCTACACCCCAGTCTGAGACTGTGTCAGTGCCACATGTAGACCTACCTAGGGAACAAGTGACTAGGCCTGGTTGCATCGAAAACCACCTTTATCACCCATTTTTGGACCTCCATTGGCAGCTGATATAAGTCCCTACTTGCGTGATATTGATATTTATGATATTTTTTCTGATTTTGAAAAGCCTATGAACACCAGTGTTGTGACCAGTAGGCCCAGTATTCACACTCAAATGGCCTACTGTTGCAACTTTACAGGGTTTAAAAGTTTGTCTTCAAACAGACAACCAGTACTGTACAGATGTGTGATACAAAACTTTAATGTCTATAACACGGAGCCCCCCAAATAAAATTTATCTTTTGCTTATTTTATGCAATAAGCCCAGGCTTAAATTACTTAGATTAAAGACTGTATTGAAAATCTAAAATGATATAAGTATTTAATGGTGTAGTTGCCCCCAGACCAGTATTTATTTATACTAATATGGTTTGATACATATTGATAATGGGATGATAGGCCTTCAGCCGTGGTTACTGTCATATGCCATTAAATTTACCTTTTTTTCAGAGTAGGCCTAGGCCTACTTTGCTGTTTCATGCATATCACTGACTTTTGTGCACAAAATTACTGTGCATTTGTTTCCTGGAATCAATAAATTTTGTCTTAAAACAGTATGTTTGTTATTCATATTGAACCTTGTTCTGCTGCAATTGAAGTCTGGCTTATGATATTTTAGGCCTACAAGATGGGCCTTATAGCTTCTTAGTACGGAATAACTGACATTATTATTATTATTATTATTATTATTATTATTATTATTATTATTATTATTATTATTATTATTATAAGTTCTTCAGTGATACGCTTCATCCTTATATCAAAATCGATATTGCATGTCAGCGGCTGGTAAATTTTCATAGATGTTGTGTTTTTAGATAGCAAAATGTTACAAGAACCAAAAAGGGCAATTCAGGATTGAATGAAGACTATCCAATCATTGGAAGTGTAGAAATAAAGAGACGTTTCATTTCAAAACATGCGTGTTAACGAGATGATGATGATGATGATGATGATGACCCTGTGCTCTGTTGAATGGAATCTACTTTTTCTACAAGTGCAGACTCTCCTGCTCTATAGCTGATGCTTTATTAGTGCCTACCAATAATGACCAAACAGATCACATGACGAAAATATAAAATATAATATTAATTTTACTTTTCAAGTCACCGAAAGTCAAAATTAACTACACTAAAAGAAACCCAATTGGTATTGTCATATCAGTGTTCAATAGTAGCCATGAATCTAGGATCAATCGTTAGGAAGATATTTATTAATTCGTTTTATTGACCCAGGGACCCCTTCAGTTTCAATACATTTAAGGGGTCCCTGGGTAAGTAATACATATATCAGATTTATTGAGTCCGCAAACAGCTTGAATTCTATTGAACACATGCATCCCCTGTCAGAAAATGAATTATTATTGCACCATTCTCTGCTTGACAGTTTTGGTGAAGGCCCACCTGGGTACCATCTGTATTGCAATATTGCAATACATGCAGTATACTACTGCAGTATACCTAAATACTAGTGACACTTACTCACATGGTATCAAAGTTTAATTTTCATAATTTCAAGAAAACTTCATATAATCCTTTTACTTCCGCTAACCTGCCTCATCTTTAGTCAAATTATATCCTAAAACAATTTGATGCAATTCCTTTTACCCGTACTGGAGATGTCCAGAATAGCTGTAACAAACAAAACTTCTTTCTGAAAAAAAAGGAAACAAATTTTATCGCCACCTGATGGCCAAAATTAAAGTACCTGATCCCCAGGTGGCATTGTATTTATATCAAAGCCGTGGACCAAGTAGTTTATTAGAAGAGTGAATTTTGATTTGTTTTGATAATGATGATGATATAATAATAATGATGATAATAATAATAAATATAATAATAATAATTAGAACAGGCTGATTTTCCTACAGAAAAACATGTCTCTGCGTGCGCCCTTACTATTGTCACCCTTATTTTTATAAATATGCATACCGATTTCCATGATCTACTGATGTGGTGTTGGTACACTCTTTATTCACATTTCAAAACATTGATTTTTGACGAAATGCCCACGTGACCTTGAAAAATAGGTCAAAGTCATACATTTGCAGTTACAAACAAAGGTCTTACAAAAGTCTTACATAGAAACATAATCACACAAAATGTCCTTGTAGAGTTCTTGCATTCGTGTCAGTTTAAGATGACATGCCCATGTGACCTTGAAAAAAATGTCAAGGTCACCCATCTGCTATCCCAAGCAAGATCATTTATAGGAACATCATCACATAAAATTTCAACTTCTTAAGTCAAATCTTTCTTGAGTTATTATGTCCACATTGATTTTAGATGAGATACCCACGTGACCTTGAAAAATAGGTCAAGATCATACATCTGCAGTCATAAGCAAGGTCTTACAAAAGTTTTACATAGAAATATAATCACACAAAATGTCAACCTCTTTAAAACAAATCTTTTTCGAGTGGATCTGCAATGATTTTTAACAGTGACCATGTGACCTTGAAAATAGGTCAAGGTCACCCATCTACAATCCCAACCTAGTTCATATTATGGTACATTATCATGCAAAATTTCAACTTCCTAAGTCAAATTCTTGCAGAGTTGTTGTGTCCGGGTCGATTTTACATGACATGCCCATGTGACATTGAAAAATAAGTCAAAGTCACCCATCTGCAATTCCAAGCAACATCATATATAGGATAATATTCACACAAAATTTCAACTTCCCAAGTCAAATCTTTCTTGAGTTATCACCTCCACATTGATTTTAGACGAAATGCCCACATGACATTGAAAAATTGGTCAAGGTCACCCATCTGCAATCCCAAGCAAGGTTTTATATAGGAACATCTTCACAAAAAATTTCAAATTTGCAAGTCAAATCTTTCTTCTGTTTTCGCGTCCGCAACGCGCGCAACAATGTGCTGAAGAGAAACAAGAAGAAGAAGAACAACAACAACAAGCAGAAGAAATGAACACAAAAACAATATGTCCCCCCCCCCCCCATTGCACGGAGAGACATAATAATAATAATAATAATAATAATAATAATAATAATAATAATAATAATAATAACAACATTCATAAAAAGGAAATAATTATTGCATCATCATCATCATCTCCTTTACAAAGCTGACAAAAGGTCACCTTCGGAACATCTGTGTGTGAAATCAAAACATTTTGTAAAATATGTTTCACAATATTGCATTACATGCACAGAATATCTATATGGATGTACAGCAACAGAATTTCGGGATACATGGTCTCAGTGTCCGATATCCCATAGTGTCATCAAGAAATAATATATCTTTATCATTTTTGCAAACTTTTATTGTCTTTAGTCAGAATATATTCTGATAAAATGTCATGCAATTCAGTTTGGTTTTGTTCAAGAAGTCAAAAATAGCCTTGAAATTGAAAAAAAAAAATAGAAAAAATAACAGCACTCCCCTGCTTGCCAAAATGTAGATTACTAGTATATATACCTAGATGACTCTGCATGCAATAATAAAAATTGGTCAAGTAATACTTAAAAAGCAACTTCCATTGCTTGTCACCACAGGTTGACATAACCATGCATGCAGACATTGTTTTCTGAGCACCGTTGTATTGTGTGTCTGGCCAGGTCTATCAGCTGTTAGGGGTACAGTTGCTGGTTGAGGTTGGTGATCACAGTCCTGTTGTCACACATTATGAGGATATGTATGTACCACTAGGTCCTGGAAGTGGAGGGGCACTAGACATATCCCATCTAGTTCCAACCAGTTTATGTGATGGGATGCAAACTGCTTAAGCCAAATGCTAGATGCCATTGGCCCCTCCACATGGGCTTCCCACAAGGAGAGTGAAGAGTCAGTGTTCATGATGAGGTGCACCTGAAAGGGCGAGAACATCTGTCCTGACATGACATTCTCCTAAGGAGGTGTCAATTCTCTGCGAGGGCCGGTCCTTGAGCTTTGATAGCCATGGCCCCTTGGCCATCTGTCCTGCAGGGCTTGCTGCAAGGGACCACAGTGAAGGTGACCCAGAGGGACCTGGAAGTCCACTGAGGACAGGGAACCTAACGACTTGCCACTGCCAACCTGATTGAACCCCGTGCGTCAAAAACGCCTTCAGCATCAGCTGAAATCTCTCCCACCTGTCTGCCCAAAGGCAACAAATAAAGATGACCAGGTCAAACTGTATGCTCTGGTGAAGATGCGCAGCAACTGCTTGTGCAAACCAAGTGAACACCAGATGGGTCGTGGCAAGGCCAACCAGATTGCTCTGAACTGGTATCCTGGCTCTGAAAATGCAAACCACAGATACATCTGTGGAGTCTCTGCAATTTGCATGTGGGAGAATGCATCTTTGAGATCCAATAGTACAGAAAATATCACCCATATTCATAAATTCCAAACCCAACATTGATAGCAAAGAGATTCCAGAGTTAGCAAAGCATCAACATTCATCTTCCAATACCAATGTGAAGAAACAAATTTCACTCCTGACTTGAGACAGGCAGTTACTCATAAAGGGCAACTGGTGGTTTTAAACCCCTCAACCTTTGAAATATTCTTCATTAACTATAGACTACAGTGTTTCCAACATGTACAGGCCTAAGCACTCAAAACCCTAATTTTATTATTTCTGCGAAAATTAAAAAGAGACCTGGTAGGCCAATCACCTTTTAGTTCTCCTGACTCTCCTGACTTGTCAGTCAGCTGAGTTTACGGCAAAAGAACAAAGTAGCTTTACTTCATTTTTCTGATATCTATGAATCTGGAACAATATAAAGACACTCTACCACCATTATAACTATGAGTCAGAGAACACAGCCAAAGTCATTCCTGGTATTGCAGGGCCACAGCCACTGACTGAGGGGTCTCCATCCTGAGAGGTGGGACCTCTAAGTTTGTGTTCATGGTCGACAGGTCTATGATCAGGTGCCGATATCCTTCCTGCTTGGGGACAAGGAAAAGTAGGTTGTAGAACCCTGGTGAACTGGGATTCTCCACCTGGTCTGTGGTGCTCTTGGTCCAAAGTTTCTCTACTGCCTCTAGCACTGCCGTTGCTCTGGGTTCCTGCAACGGAGGCCTGTCTGTGCCAAAGGACAAGGAATAGTCTTGTCTTATGACATGTAAGACAAGCAAATCGCCTGTAATGGACTCCCATTGAGCACAAATTAAAGGTGGAACGAAAACCACTGACAGGGTGCTCTACAGTGTCTGGTGCAGTGGCGGAGGACAGCCTTGAGACAGGGGAGTCCAGAAAGCAAGCTTAGGAGCCCTGAAGCTTGCCTGCTTCTCACTGCTTGCCCTTCTCAGATCACTTCCCCTTCTTTCTGGGACCTCATGACAAGAAAGGGCTGATGCAGGTCAGAGGGTGAGTGGGTGCGGTCTGAGAGTCATGCTTTGGGGCAGCGTTGGGCAAGGAAGAGAGTGACTAACCAGAGTAGGCCAAAGCCTTGATCTGGGTTGTTCTGTGAGGCAGGCTCAAATGTGTTACATCTGGTGAACTTCTGCCATCTCTCCACCAGATAAGCTGTTGGAGAAGAGGGGCTTTGTTTGCACTCTTACCCTGGAGGTAGGCATCCCTACACAACAAACCCAAGTTTGACTTGAGTGCACAGGGTGTCCTGCCATGGTGATCAATAGCTTGCAACAAGGAAGAGACAAGCAATTACACCTGTTGATCCAGACCCACACTGCCTTTAATCTGGGCAGAATGCTGGGGGTCTTCCAGAAGAAACCCCAAAACTACCGAAGAAACGTTGGAATAAGACACCATTAGGACAGAGCCCCTGGTGTCTTCTTCCAGTCCCTCAAAGGCCTCTGCAGTTGTGGAGATGAGATTTGGCTGCAGAGAATTATCAAATTGCTCCTAACCCAAATCCACCAGGAGAGGATGGGAGGAAAATATCTGCCTTGACACAGAGTACCACTTCATGTGAATATCTGGTCAGGGCACAAGTCACCCTTGATGAAGAAAGCCAGCAGTCAGACTCTACACAGGGTGAGAGTGTCTCATATCTTGGCCATTAGGTAGTCCTAGAACTAGGATATGAAAGGTGAAAAAGGAATGGGGTCCTATGACACATATCCTCCATGGACAAGCCCCAGCTGGACATCGTGACAGCCCATAATTCTCCTCAGTTGTGGGGACAACTGCCTCATCACCCACCAGGCTCTGAATAAGGGCTTTGAGATGTTCAAAGCCCCAGTGTGGAGCTGGGGTGGTATTCATGTGGCAAAAACAGGTTCTGTCTATGCCGCAGAAGCCAGGCCTACATCTGTGTGTTCCCGGCCATAGACTCCAAGGAAAAAGGATAAGCCTTGGCTCACTGGCTAAAGGAGCACTGGTTGTTGCCAGAGGTCGAGCAGGGTGCTCATGATCCTCGTGAGGTGATCTCTTGCTACCCCACTTGTGACTACAACCTTTCATCTCCTTACTCCCCTAGGGGGTTTAAAGTTTAGAGACAGTGGCCTCCTAAGCATTCCAGCCAGCAAACCTCATGGGTGTGTCTTTGCTTCTCTACAGGTAAAATCACAGGGTGGGACTCAGCAGAGTCAGACTCCAAAGCCCATCATTTTGCTGCAAGAACTTGCCACCTACGTCTAGCTTTGTTGCTATTCTTCCAAGCCTGCTGGCAGAGCAGTTACTTGTCCCTTCCCCGATCAACACAGAACTGGCATGTTTCTTCATGAGAGCAAACAAAGCCAAGTTGCTGGCAAAAACCAAAGTAGTGCTCACGGTCATCCTTGGCAGCGATAAAGTGGTTCTGTGAATCCATCTTCTAGCCTTTTCCCAACAAGGGAGAAGTAGAAGTGGTCACTGGATCAACACCTACACCTCGCTGCCAAACAGCGATTGCCTGGTAGGCACTGTCCTACCTGTCTCTGCAATCTGATCGTCAAGAATCCATGTTGAAAATCTAGGTTTCAAGCCAAATTGACCAGCTTCCATGTTTTGACAGGTATGTGCAGATTGAACATAAGCTATCCTAGGCTCCAAGGAATCAGGACTGCTCAGAAAAAGAATTTCCACAGAAGGGAATGCGTGTAAAGCACTAGAACAGTGTATGTTAACAAAAGTTCATGGAGCTTTCAACTCCATATGATCATGCTGATTGGGTGCCCAAGGAGGAAGGAAGTACAAGGGAGCATGTGCACTAGGCGTCACCACCCTGTCCAAGTTTTTGAGAACAATAGAATGAGTAAATCGACTCAATTGTGCCAGACATTTTGGCCAGACACAGAGGTCTTGGCAATGGTGGTTAAGAGGTATCGTCGCACAATTAGTTGATGAATTTAAAAATTCATACAGGAAGAAAAAAATGGAATCATCATTTCCCCACACACTTGGTAGACAACCAATGTGGGAACATCAATATGCAAAACTGAAATTTTTGTACATGAATATTTAAGCGCTAATGCGCAATTATAGAAAGATTGCATATCTTAATTTCACACGATGAAATTCTACATATAAACCACTTATACGATATACCCTTTTTTCACGCATTGTATTTCACACATAAAGTACTAGCGTCAATAATGCTAAATGAAGTCCAGCTCTGAAATGTATAATTTTGCAGTAGCCAGCCAGAAGCAAGAGGCGGAAAAAAGTAATGCACTTTTCGTAAATGAACCATGTCATGCTGTTCGAAGCATCATCATGCAAGTACATACTTAAAGCCACTTTTACAGTACATATTCCATGCACTACCAGCTCTCCCATCCCACTGCACAAAGGAAATAAAAAAAATCAGTATTAACAGGAAGTCTCAACACATGTGCGAGTAAACCTGAAGATACCTTATCAAGCCTCTTGTATCAGTCATGAATATTTTTCAAAGCCTGCAAAAATAAATCTTCGACACAATAGGTTCTTCATTCACATTGTTTCAGCTGTAAATAGCATTGTAAATTTTAGAAATACAATATATTTAGTTGTAATATATGATTCCAAAATGAGAGAAATGGTTTCTAATAACCTTTTGAATATAGCACTAATAGAAACAGCACTCAGATTGTTTACAGTGAATATGGTTTTCTTGTTTCATGGACCTAATGAAGACCGCAATCCTGATGAATCACTTTCTCAGTTGGAAAGTGGAGACACTAGCGACAATAACCAGCTGAATGATGCTACTGCGACAATGATATGCACATATGACCATCTGAAAACTATTGGTCGTATCAGTCTTTGCATTTTGCTGGGACCAAGTGTACTCCTTTCCATTGATTTGTACCAAATGGAGTAGAGACAGTTTAGTAAGTCTGTGTGCATCACATACATACTGTTTGGTAAGAATTCTTGCTTCTTTACATTGTAATTTTGTCGGGATGAATTTATTGGGTATGTACGTTGTAAATGGAAGTTGTATTGTTCAATAATTCAGCAAACCCTGGGTTTTGTTATGAAACTGCAGATTTTTTATATGAAACCTTGGGTTTCGTTCAAAAACCCCGAGTTTTGTGCCAAAACACTAGGGTTTGTTAAGGACACTTTAAGGTAGATGCACAAATCCTGTGGGTTTGTCACAAAACTATGGGTTTGGGGGCAAAATGTAAATAAATAAACAAATTACATATATGCATGCTTGTTCCAAAAACCTGTGTTTGTGAACCAAAGTCATTACCTCCATCAACTCTGGATAAATCTCAGTTTCAGTACAAAAAAGCTGCATTTAGTTAGAATTTTGAAATAATAGAGCAAAACCAAAGGTTTTGAAATGTCTCCGAACCTCGGATATTGCACCATGACGATACCTTGGAATTTGCAAGTTGTAATTTGAAGAACGCAACCCAGGGTTTTGTGAATACCGAATCAACGCACACGGTTTTCAGACTTCGAAGTGTGTCACAAAAAATCTAGGATTCATTAGAAAATTCCCAGTTATGTAAAAGTTTGGACAGGGTGATTTTTCTCTATATCTAAGTAGACTTCAGTGAGTGTAATGCAGACCTTTTTACATATTCTACTATCAGGCATATCATATTGAATTCAATATTAATGCGAATCCAGGACCAATGTAGTGGTAAGCACCCAATCCCTCCCAAGACTGCTTTTCTTGTCTTAGCTCCAAAGCTCAGCATATTAACTCAACAGTGAATTTGTGCATCTGGTAGTTGAACACCCCCCCCACCCCCGGAAAATTACGAACATAAAATAATGTTAAATATGGCTCACGATACGGTAATGATTTACAGAGGACAAATAAAGTGGCAGTTAAATGAGCAACCATCTGTTGATATAAACATATTTTATTCGACAATCGTGAAACAGGGTTAAGCTTATTTTCTGGCTCCATGCTATCAACATGTAAAAGGCAGTGTAGTAACAACTGGTAAAGTGATCTGAAATTTACTTATTGCAATCGGAAAAGGGAGTGTCAACAATGTGGTTGAATTGATGTGGTTTCTTCTACTTTCAGAAAGACAAAGATTACCCTAAGGACTTTGCTGTGACGGCATTCTGCGTATTTCAGAGAATTGTTTTTTAATCATTATATTTTGTCATTTATCTTGGGTCAAAAACCTGTACGCCTTGCAGAGGGAGGCGGGTGCTTGTTATTTGGCATTTGAGAAATGATGAGGTGGGTTTTCCTTAACTATTTGAGATAATCTAAGGTGATTTGTTTCGTTAACTCTTTGGTTGACAATTTTGACAAATGTCGATGTGACTGAAATTTACATGACGATACAAGATTCACATTCTTTGCAAACAGACCGTTCATTCACATACCAAAATGCGTATACTTGTACAGGTCTTACTAATGGTCAAGGTAAACTGCTTTCCTCGTTGTTGGCTAAATAACATACTTCTAGGAAAGCTGTTGACTCAAATGATGACACCAAAAGAATTCATATGCACGTACAGGTTGCTGGTGAATTGATTGTGCATACGTAGGACTTTGAGTGAATGCTAAAATATATGTTCCAAGACATGCTTTTATGCAGTTGCATTTAAGTTTAAATACATTCTGGTACCGTGACGTAAGCTAGTAATGGTTGCAGAAAGTTTGTTTTCAGTTCAAATTATACTATGGTTCAATAAGTGATACTCTCGTTTCATGCATAGGTAAGTGACTGCGTGTACTCAATGCACCTCCGACATTTTATTGGCTGATGTGTATATTCTATATTGTAACGAGTCTGTGCTGAAGGACATCCGGCGCTGCCCTCTCCTGTCTACGTCAAATTGTCCAAGCCATCCCATCCACAAATAGCCACATTGTACAGAAATATGATCATTTGGATATGTACCTTCACCTGACGTTTCCTAAGTTTCTCTTACGTTGACCTGTCGTACCTGATTTGTCGAGTCTAATCTGTAAGTGTATCTATCTGATCTACATAACGCTGTTCATCCAAGAGTACTATAGGTATTTGTATTGGGATATTGGGAATGTCAGATCGTGTGAGTATATAATACTGTCTCCGCACTGGGGAATAATGAATGCTCCTCTGGGAACAACGAATAAAACCTTTTTGGCGCAATTTGTTGTGCTATGTAAAGAAGCAGTTACTTGAACCTCTTCTGTTTTTTGAATGAAAGGTCATGTCATGCAATGCACATTGAAATCGGAATGAAATTAGTTGGATTTGGATTGATTTCCGTCCTCACATTTGAACTTATCAGACGGTCTCTTGTCCATTGTTACTGTCTGTCAAAAATTTGTATTTATGCTTTCTTCCCTGAAATCATTTATTGATTCTGTTTGAGCTTGGTGGGGCTGCACCTTGGTTGGGATTCTACCTTATATGTTCAATTAGTAGCGCTTTAGTATTTCTTAACGATTTCTTGGATGGTTGTATTTACTGACTGCTTCACAATTGTATTTTAATCCTAAGTTGCTACCAACTGCACTGTGATTTATTTTCAGTTTTCAAATGAATGAGATATGGCGGGTTTTTGGAATCTTCGACTTTCCAAACTGTATGCTGGCTTTTATTTGTAAAAGCGTATGGAAAGCATTTTGCAAGACGTGGCTCTACCTTTAGCGAATGTAAGTATTGATAGTCAAGAGTCCACCTTAGCATGGTTGATATAGGGGTACTTAAATATATGCTTCCATGTATATTTTTTCCAAAACCGTTACCCAGATCCGCTACAAAAATAGGAATGCAAATGTGCATGCTATCACCTCATTTGGACGTTCACAAAGGATCATGAAGCTTAATATTCACACAAGCGTCTCTCAACACATGAGTTTATTCTTAAACAAAATTAGTTACGTATTTCAAATATGGAACAAGTGATACTTTATATACTTTTCTTCACTATTTCACCAAGCGTTATATTCTATGCTTTTTACCCCCCCCCCCCCCCCCATCACATATAAAAATCAGATACATACCATAAGTCAAAACTCAACTACGGGGTCCAATCTAGTATTCATCTCTAGCCTAGAGTTTGCTCTGTTGTATGCCAATGTATCATGAAACCTCAAATTTGTATATAATATCATACATAATGTCTTCAGTCCTGGGCTATTAACTACTCTAGGCCTTAGTTTGGTTTCTTGAGATCGTACATACTGATGTGTGAGGTCTTTTACCATTTTTTTTTTTTGGTCACTGGATCAAGTTTTTGGATCACAGTTAAAATTGTTAGTAAAAAAAGGTCAGTAGGTCAAGTATTTGGTTCAGTGATATCTATTTACTATGAGGTTGGATCAAACATTTTGGTTCTTTTGGACCTGTTTATGAAAAATTACACACACACACACACACACACACACACACACACACACACACACACACACACATGTCAGGTCTACACATACGTGTCAGCAAATTAAGGCCACTGGATCAAGTGTATGGGTCAGTGTTATCCATAAAGTATCAGCTCTGAGCTGAGTTTAGGTATAATTTGCTGTGTTTTCCTTATTTTACCTCAATTAAAGATGTAACCAAAGCTGAGGGTCAGGTCAGCACAGCTTGTAGCTTAACTCATTCCATACTATGGTCCCAGGCCGTGGTCAGTGGTTTTGGCACTGCCTGGCAAGACATGCTGCAGCTGCCCTTGCGGCAGCTGCAGCATGACTTGCCAGGCAGTGCCAGAACCATTGACTTAGGACTATAGGGATGTTGGTACTTGAATGAAAGCCCTTTTCATGAAGAATTTAAATATGGAATTGTCATCTTAAATCTAGGTAAATATACGTAAATATCAGGGACTGGTATGGAATGGGTTAGTTGTGGGCGGCGTATGTCTGTCAGCTGTTCATACGGCCCTGGTTGTATTGGGACGTCTGACCTGTGGGACGTACATGTAATTTATAGCACGTATATTTAGTTAAAACCAGAAAATCTGAAATATGAAGCAATTGATTATAATTGTGGTTTTTCCCACAATTTTAGTCTGCTAGTGAGAAAGTTCGTTTATTTTCTACCAGGTTACACTAATAACAACATTGTTATGATCAATTTCTGTATGGCCCCGTTATGAACTTCACAAAATATTTGTTGCAAGGTTTAGAATGATTATGTTATGCTATGACCTATACTTTTCTACGTGCTGATTTGCTTTCCCATTCTGACAAATGAAAGTGACAGTGGATGTTCATGTTTTCCATACAGGGAGAAACAAATAATTGTCAATGTGCCGTACATACAAATAAAAGCTTGCTATTTTACCATTAAAAGTGCTGTGTTTTTGTGTAAATATGAAGGAAATATCATTATTTTATAGTACAGTATTCTAGTTCCTTGTCATTTAATGACATTGTATAGCACTCAGATTTACTCACACATTGCAGTAAAAGAAATCATTATTGGACACGGCAAGTTCAACATGTCATATTTAACTGCACAATGTTCTGGTTAGTGAACGCCTTTACTATTTTATTATGGTCACGCCAAGAATTCGTGCCTCACTATAGGGGAGTGTTGCACATATATATAAACACTACCATATGTTCTGCAAGTGCTAAAAGAACTAGAAAAGATGATTTGCAGCATGGCAAATCAGTGTGCGTCTTCAAAGCATACTGGTATGGCAATGTACAACTATTCCGTAACACAGGTGTAGAAGTTGTAATGGTATCTCTATCTATTATAGCTTTGAAGTTATTCAAGATTAAAAAAATTTCTAATGGTGCTAATTAGCATAATTTAAATGGCTACAACTTTTATTTTTAATTCATAAGTGTGCGCAATGGTCAACAACCCCCTAGTAGAAATTGAGATCACATCTCTATCTATGATAGTTTTGAAGATATTCAAGTTTTAGAATTTCCAATGCTGCTAATTAACATAATTTTAATAGCTACAACTTTTGTTTTAAATTCATCTAATGTGCACGGGTCAATAGCCCCCTAGTAGAAGTTGGAAAGACATCATTATCTATCATACTTTTGAAGATATTCAAGATTTAAAATTTCAAATGCCCCTAACTTGCATAATTTTTCCCATCTTCATTTCTGTGTATAAAACAGCCAAACTCCTTGTATGGAGGTACAATCATGTCAAGTTTGGAGTTTCTATGTATATTAGTGTCCGATAAAAGTGTCGGAAACATTTGCTGGGAAAGAAGGAAGAAAGAAAGGAAGAAAGAAAGAAAGAAAGAAAGAAAGAAAGAAAGAAAGAAAGAAAGAAAGAAAGAAAGAAAGAAAGAAAGAAAGAAAGAAAGAAAGAAGATTTACTTGAAAGCGAGTCTGTCTGTATGGCTTCAAAAGTTGTAAATATAATGGAGTTTCTATGTATAATCGTGGCCGATAAAAGTGTCGGAAAAATTTGCTGGGAAAGAAGAAAGAAAGAAAGAAAGAAAGAAAGAAAGAAAGAAAGAAAGAAAGAAAGAAAGAAACAAAGAAACAAAGAAAGAAAGAAAGAAAGAAGATTTACTTGAAAGCGAGTCTGTAGGCCTTCAAAAGTTGTAAATATAAAATGCTACAACTTTTATCCTTTGGTACTTCACATTCCATTAAGCTGCATGCAAATTTCAAAGTCCAAATGACCTTGACCTTTGACCTTTACAGGACACATGTACATTGCACAGTGTTACAATACCCACAATTTAAGCCAAACATGAACCAAATCAGAGTAAAATTGACCAAGTTATGGCAAGATGAAACTTTCGAAGGGCCAAATGACCTTGACCTTTGTCTCTTTGAGGTTACATGTTCTTCTTAAAATGTCCAGTGAAGCAATACCTACAATTTGAGTCCAATATGATTAGAATTAGATGGAGATTGTCCAAGTTATGACTAGATGAAACTTTCAAAGGTCCACATGACCTTGACCTTTGAACTTTAGAAGTCACATGTAAATTTCAAAAATGAGCAGGGTTACAATAGCTTCAATTTGAGCCCAACACGAGCAAAATTGAATAGAAATTGACCAAGTTACGGCTTATCAAAGCCACTATGGGAAGTGGCCTTTGACCTTGAAATGACCTTTGACCTTGAGATGACCTCTACCTGAAGTGAACCTTGACCTCAAAAATGACATTTTGGCTTAAAATTGACATTTGACTTTGACATGACCTTTGACCTTGACATGACCTTGACATTTGAGGTGACTTTTACCTTGCTTTGATCGAACTCCTATACACTCGGAACCACATCTACTATAGTATATAAGACATTCAAGATTTAAAACTTTAATCAGCCCTCATTTGCATAATTTTGAAAAGCATGACCTCTCATTATAAAAGGCCAGACTTTATCCACAGAAGTATAATTGTGCCATGTTTGCAGTTTCTACATATAATACCTTTCAAATGAAATGTCGGACAAATTTGCCTGTAAAGAAAGAAGAAAGAAAGAAACTAGAAAAGAAGATTTGCTTCAAAGCAAATCTGTCTGTGTGCCTTCAAAAGTTGTAAATATTAAATGCTACAACTTTTATCTTATGGTACTTCACATCACTTTAAGGCTATGCCTGGATGCAAATTTCAAAGTCCAAATGACCTTGATCTTTGACCTTTACAGGTCACATGTATATTGCATAGTGTTATAATACCAACAATTTTGAGCCCAACATGAACCAAATTGGATGAAAATTGACCACATTCTGACAACATGAAACTTTCAAAGGGCCAAATGACTATGACCTTTGCCCTTTTGAGGTTACATGTTTTTATAAAAACGTACAGTGTTGCAATACCTACAATTTGAGTCTAACATGAGTGGAATTGGATGGAAATTGGCCAAGTTATGGCTGGACGAAACTTTCAAAGGTCCACATGACCTTGACTTTTGACCTTTAGAGGTCACATGTGAGTTTCAAAAATGTGAAGTGTACAATAGCTACAGTTTGAGCCCACCATGATCAAAATTGGATAAAAATTGACCAAGTTATGGCAAGAAGAAAGCAACCTTCGAAAGTGGCCTCTGACCTTGAAATTACCTTTGACCTTGAGATGACCTATACCTGAAGTGAACCTTGACCTCAAAAATGACATTTCGCCTTAAAATTGACTTTTTTGACCTTGATATGACCTTTGACGTGACCTTGACCTTTGAGATGACCTTTACCTGGCTATGATCGAATCCCTATACACTCGGAACCACATCTACTATAATACATAAGATATTGAAGATTTAAAACTTTAATTAGCCCTCATTTGCATAATTTTGAAAAGCATGACATCTCATTTTAAAAGGCCAGACATCATCCATAGAAGTATAATTGTGCCAAGTTTGGAGCTTCTACGTGTAATACTTTTCAAATGAAATGTCAGACAAATTTGCCTGTAAAGAAAGAAAGAAGAAAGGAAAGAAAGAAAGAAAGAAAGAAAGAAAGAAAGAAAGAAAGAAAGAAAGAAAGAAAGAAAGAAAAAAAGAAAGATAGAAAGAAAGAAAGAAAGAATTCCTAGAAAAACAGTATGTCTGTGTTGGCACACAGACATACTAAGGAATTCCCAGAAAAACAGAAAAGTGTGTGTTGACACACACACTTTAATAATGACATTACATTAGATCCAATTTCTTGTTGTTGTGTTCTTATCTCCTGCGCCATCTGTCGGTTACCTCTAACACTTTAAGGCAAGAGTGAAATATTTGATCCAAGTCCGTGCCCTCAAGAAAGTATGATATAATAACAAAGGTATATTGCAGATTACTTGATTAAAATAATGATTCTCATAATGCTGACTTCGATGTGTTCACAAGCAACGTTTGCCTTTTAAACTTTTACTGAGAATAACTCATTAACATAAAGACCTTTTCCTAAAATTCAGGGGCTGAATGGGCATTGCACAAAGAGTGTGACGTGATTAGCTGCTGACGCAGTCTCGAGATGTGTTCCATAAAAGCAGAGCTCTGACTTTCGACAAGCTTGGCATGGTCTTACGATAAAGTGAGCATCCAGAGAAACAAAACCGCAGATCGTTTTGCGGGCAAGTTATAAAAATAAAACTAGGCATAAATACGACTCACCAAGAATGCCCAGCTCACGAGCAGACAACCGTGCATGCGATTTGAAAAAGCACAGAACAAGAATGACTGTACATTTATCAATGTGATATATATTGCAAAATTAGCTATACATTGTGCATATGATACGTGATTCGTTAACTGGCCATGGTCAAAACGTTTTTAAGAAATGCTTTTAATGCTGATTAAAGTGCCTTAGACTGGTTGCATACAGTGACACAGTAACAGTGACGAATTGAAGATTGCTTAAACGATCACACTCGGGCAATTTTTGGAGCTCTGAGCACCACGGAGCGGAGTCGATTTGCTTAATCTGGATATCATCACTTGGGCATCAGATATCAGCAAGTGAAAAACGTTAAAACGGGGCGCAGGAGCACGAGCGTGGCAAGATCCCTGTTTTCAGAGACAGAACCACACTCTAAATTGTTCTTCTTGTCCGGAAAATCGTTTAAACAAGCGTCATGACTGAAGTTGCTTCCATCGACTGCCCCTGTATTGGTATCTGCATGCCATAGTCTCACAGTCGCATTGTTGTTTTTGGACTTATCTGAATTATGGAGAAGGTTCATGCCTGAGCTGAGTGCCGTTGACCTAGATTACAACAAGGAAAGGGGATTTTATTTTATTTACGTTTCGTGCACTTTGCAAGGCAGGTCACTAGGTGAGCTATTCAGTTGGCCTCAATTACAAGTGCAACAGAATAAAAATATGGGCGACAACACCCCTGCCGCTGATCTGGGAGAGGGAGACGGTTTGGTCTTCAGAGGGACGTCGCTGGATGCAATACCTGGGAGCGATCGTACCACAAAAGACGGCAAAAAGGTGGAAGGTTGTATTGTTTTGGGTAAAAACGCACCAGGCCATGACGTATACTACACGCGCTATCTAATAGATCGAGTTGATCAACGCAAGATAGTTTGGAAGGAACTATTTCTGGACTCGCTGTGTCCATGTGCGGAGCCTGAAGGCAGACGAAATCCAGGTATTTTTTTGTGGAGCATCATCAAATGTGAGCCTTTCTTGGTCACTCTGCACCTGACGGCGGTACTTTTGGGTGTGCTCAAGGCGGTTGTTCACACCAAAGCGTTACACTTAGAATTACATATAATGCACTCTGTGCTTGAAACTATTGGAGCAATTCTTGTCGTTATTATCCGAACAGTTAACGTTAAAACCAGATTTAAAGATGTCAAAACATTTAGGGAGTCTGTGGAATATATTCCCGGGAGCGGAGAAAGCAGAACTCTAAAGAGATGGATTACGATATGCATTATTATTGCGGTGTTGCTTGTGATCTTCAGTATCAGCTGCTCCATCGGGTTTTACTTCATAGACAAACTGGAGTGGACTATCTTGAGCAATAACTTTATTATGATCATTGGCACTGTTCTCACCAACGTGACTTTAGATCGGTTAAACGGGGTAATTAACCGCATTAAAGAAGATCAACACAAAGCGGTCATGTATGAGACGGTAACTCTCCTGATGGAATCGCTGTGGATTGATCAACCTGATGAAAAAGTGAAAATACAAGAGAAGGCGACCAGGTTTTGCAAGGCCTTACAGGAAACCCCAGCGTTCCAGCAACCCGACTATATCAAAGCAGATGGCGCTTCCAAACCAAAGTGGGATACGATCACTGCACTACAACTGGAGTCGCTCTTATGAAGGATTAATAAGCGTTGTGTGGGTAACAACTCAGGTTTACGAGGCCCATTAGTGGTTCTTAATGAGTATACTGACGGACTTCGTATGCAGCTGAGTACGTATTGTTTGCACCAGTGTGTGTAGTATACCGGAGATATGTATTGCAATCCATATCCTTGCGTTGCCAAATACGAGAAAAAGCTCTATTATTTACTTGAATGAAGGAAGGATAGCCTAGGAAGGAGTAAATTGCTCATTATTTCACCCGCATCTTCAGTGATTTTATTGCATTGTTATTGACATTGTTAACTTTATTATTATTATTATTATTATTATTATTATTATTATTATTATTATTATTATTATTATTATTATTATTATTATTATTATTATTATTATTATTATTATTATTATTATTCATCAGGAAGCTTTATGGCAAATCCTAATCGGTCGTTACGTAAACATTTGTGGTCTATGGCCACCGAACGTTGTGTATGGTGAACATGGACAAATCACGAAAGGGTCTGTCCGTGCATCTTTCCATCCACTTTTATTGCTCAAGAACTGTTTACGTTGAAGGGGATGATATTCGTAGCATCCTGTATAGTGCCGTGTAATTGCGGGTGACTTTTACACATTTCAAATATACAAATCTACCTAGTTTACACCCTGCTCATATGGCAAGAACCGTTGAAGTTTATGCATTGATATTTACATCAAAGTGCAGTACGTAATTGTTTTACGCATACATCTTTTTGAACGACAATTTTACCTATTTGATGGTCACAGGATTAATATATATATAATCGTTCATATGCGTCTCAAACTTTCAGGAGCTACTAGAGATTGATATTTACATGCAAACTACAGGGATGCTGTATTTTCTATTGTTTTGTGTAATCCTGACGTGTTTTCAGAGTCACAGGAGCAACATGTTGTAGCTTCCTGTTTAATGTGCCCCCTAACTTGTGAGGGCGACATCGGGGAAATGGCGTGGAGGGGGGGGGGGGCTTGGCTTTGCCGGTGTGCTGCGCTACATCATGGAAGCCCCATTATTTGACGTATTTAGCACGACTCACTTTTTCTGATTTTTCTCATTTTTTGCACATGGTATTCGAACAAAATCACTACCGGCGCCAGTATACTTTGATGCCCTTACCCCTTTGTAGAAGTAGTGAACGGCAATAGGTCAGTCAATATGCTCATTTCTGTGAGTGTGTGCTTTCCTGTTGCTTACTTGGTCATGCATGATGCCAACTTTCATCATTTAAGAACCTCAGGTATATTGGGCTTGTCACCCAAAAAACACTTGGTAAAGCTTTAGTCGTACATGTGCTATTTATGGTGACATAGACCTTATGCCGATTCTATACGTCTGGATTCATCGATCAGCAATCGTTTCCAACTTATTTTCATGTGCAATGAGAAATAGTCAGGTGTATTTCACACACAAGTGATAATACTGTTATGTGGGTGATTTTGACTATTAGACCAACTATGGAAGTCACAGGGAAAAACATGAAATAAACAACTGTTGTTGGCAGGGAACACGGATGCTTCAGGCCAGCCGTATCAAAAACTCAACACGATGAAGAAAATACAACCGGCAATGCATCTGACACTTGCATGAGCCGGTCCACGTGTAGAGTAGGTTTCGTTTATTTGCTTTCCATCCATGTATTCTGTATTTTGATTTTTGTGGAACTAAAGCCTGATATAATTTCACGGCTATTGTGTGGTCATGTGTAAAATGGAAGGTATCAAAATGAGGTTTCATGTAAACCTGATATAATACTGGACATTCAGATTATCTGTGGCGCTGCTTTGGCCCGTATCACACAATAAAGAGGTAGCCGTATGTAGGGACTGTTGCCTTTAACAAACAGGGCAGCAAAATAGCGACATGGAAATACTTATCTCTTAAAAACTCATAAGTATATTCTACAAACACACATTGAGCACGATATATTAAGTCATCTGTTTGGAATAGGTTTTTCTCAAAAGTTACGTAGCACTCATGGTGTATCCACCAGTTCTCCCATGTGATGGCGGATGATTATCACCACAGCCCAACGACAGCATCATAGATTTTAGCGGGAAATTGCTATGTATGTCCCATATTGATGGATTGTGCTGGTGAGGTTACCTATTATTTGCATAATGAGTATCCTGTGTACTTGTACACTGTTGATCTGTGATGAATGGAGTGACCTGTGCATCCTGCACGTGTGTTTAACATATGTATATATATATATATATATATATATATATATATATATATATATATATATATATATATATATATGTATTATATATATATGTATATATGTTTGTATGTATGTATATATATATATATTTACCTTCACCAGTTGAGGCAGTAGTCTTAACTCTGACATTTCAAGGTAACATGGATTTCGTTCATAGTTCAATATAATGACTGACATCAGGCAAAGGAAATACCGATAGAAACAAAGACGACAGGCTTTTTATGTGGAATACCCCGTCTTCAAGGATGGAGAAGTATACAGGGGTCAAATGTGTAGTGTAGATAAGTAAATTCCCATGGTGATAACACTAAATGTTAAGCCTATGTCACACGGCGTTTAGTCGGCCAGTTGCATGGAAATTGCACAGGTTCACTTCTGGACCCTCTGAAACTTTCTTTTTATACAGATGTCGTTGCAGGATTGTGGTTTTTTTCTTTTTTGTCTCTAAATTTCAACATGTGTTTACTATTTTCGACTCTTTCACTTAAACTGCTCGTTGGAAATTAGGAATCAACCAGTAAAGGTACATGCATATATTAGCATCGTTACTAGAGGAATAGCAGCAATTGTAAGATATTGGCTTGTATCTTGTTAATGGTGGATCTCTGGCCCTTGGTCACTATTAAACGTTAAAGGAGGGTACCTATATGGTTTCGTTCGATGTTGTTTCCATTGGCCTTGAGTGACATAGAAAGGTCAAACTGACATATTAGCTTTTATTTTGGAATGGGCGGATCAAAAGGATCATGGTGGCCATTAAAAATAGGAAAGTATCGGTTGGGTTTCTTTTCTTATTGTTAACTATGACCTTAAGTGACCTTGAAAAATCAAACTGGCATTTTGGATTACATGTTTGTACTAGTGGATCCCCTCACTTCTACGTCTCCAAAGTGGTGGTTCCAGAACTGTAGATTTGTGTGTGAAGTCTTTGATATTGTAAGCAGAGATGCTGTACTCAAAGAAAGATGGACTTGATATTATTCTGAAGGCCGCAAGACCGATTCGGCCTGCTTATCCAAAGTCAGCTGTGCACAGGACTGTCACAGTCCTGTTGTTGGAATTTAGAAAAATGAAAACTCACAATACATGTACGGAACCAGAACACATTCAGGAATGTGGTTCTATTTACTTGTACTAGTTCAAAAGGTTAGTGTTCTCAGGTTATAACTGAGTTGCACTCTGAGGCTTTAGTAAATAATCATAGACGTTCAAATGTATTGTGTTAGTGTTCTCAGGTTATAACTAAGTTGCACTATGAGGCTTTAGTATATAATCATAGACGTTCAAAATTATTGTCACGTCCGTTTTGTGCCTGGGTGGGAGAGAATGTCACTAAGGCACAGTTAGTTTGTCTTTTTTTTACACGAAGATACGTTAGCTCAGGGTTCATGATGCCACGTTGATGTGCGTGCAGTCACTGATATCATAGTATGTTTATACGTTGGTACATGCTTGCGTTTTAGGGGCACTATTTGATGCACAGTAAATCAATACAATCAGTACTTTTCCGGGCTTTGTTAAGTTCTATCAACACTTGAGATCACTGCCTGGATTATGTTGGCATTAGTTGCTATCTTACACATTTGCTGTGGATAATATTGTTTATTGACTTGATATCTGGGCGGTTGGTCACTGAATAAAGTTCATTTTACACAACGTAGCTATGTTCGTTTTCATTGTTTGGTAGTTGGCTATAAATGTAAAACCTTATTTTTGTAGTGTGAAATACAAAGTGGGGAACTGATTGCAAAATAAAGAAGTGATGTAGAATTTTAAATGTCATTTTGACAAATATATTTGGAGATATTTTCCAGGTTTTTTTCTTCTTGTTTCCCTCTTTCGAAGAAACAAGAAACGTATGGGATATGTGCTTGCCACCGTCGTCGCCACAGGTAGTCATAATAGGCAAGGGCAATAACAGAAGGTTCAAGAACTGCCTAAAAGAGGGCACTGCAGTTAGTGGAGGGCCAAGGTTGTGTGTTCCAATTAGTTTCTATTGTAATACGAGACATTCATATTTAACTGCGATCGTGCTCACTTCCTGTGTTGCCAGGGCAATAGACTGATGCTTCCTCCATGATCAGGGCAGATTTGTATTATATACTGCATAAACATCCATAAATAACACACATTTTTTAACCAAAAGAGAGCCTATGTCCAATCAATTTAGGTATCCTTTATGTTTTAATTCCATGTAAACACATTTTCTTAAGATTATTCTGTGTTCATGTTATTTATTTTATTGAGAAAGTACTTGTGACCATGCTAAATACATGGATCTGCCCTGATGCAGGTGGCTCACTCTTTTGCTCAACAGGTGCTAGAGTAGGACCGCATATAGGTATGAATATGTCCTATTGCAACTTACTAACTTGAAAACTACTGCACACAGAAACACCAAATTTTAGACAGGAAATCTAGATAACATAACTAAATATCTCATAACAATCATATAACCACAGCTACAAAAGTGACTGTTTTATTTAAGGTTGCTTTAACATACAAACTAATTGGAATATACAGCTCTAGCCCTTCAAATGTTTGTGTATTTAGTTGTGTATTGGGGCGAATACACACCTTAGAGGTAATTCTGACCTTTCGTATTGGCGTCACGGGTTGTCGTCAGCAAACCCTATAATGTAATTTCAAACGCAGCATAATAAAAGCTTTGAATGAATGTGCGGGATTTTATCTATCATATTTAAGATTTGGAAATTTAAATCCTGATATAAACGGCAGAAATAAATGAAAAATCTTTCAATGTAGTATGAGTGTCATTACAAGTTCGAGTTGATTATTATCTGTTTGCGATATTTTCAATTTGCGACTTTCACTGTAATTGTTATGTCTATTCTTTAACACATCTCTTTATTTCCTCAAGAACGTTCTCGTTCTCTTTCTCTTTTTTCTTGTCGGGGGATTTATTAAAGATGGTAAATCTGAGACACCTTTGATAAGCAAAACGTAAAATGTCCCAGCTTCCCTGCAATATCTGTTGCGTGCATCCCTATAAATAACATAGAGAAGGGAGTTGTAATGATGGGTTTTGCTTTTGAAGGTATTCAAGATTTAGAGGAAGGCCCCATGAATTATCCTGTTTGGTGTAACAATTGAATTATAACAATGACTTAACATATGACAAAAGCAACAGACTGCGTAATTGCTTAGAAGGAAATCCATTCATTTGTCTTAATCACAGGAAGTATTAGTTTACATGCCTGAGTGCTAATCTGACAGGCTAGAGTAGTTGTGACACCTTACTGTGTGCTGGCTGCAGCTTGTTATATCTGGGTGCCAACGTAGACATTTTGTTTGTCCAAGAACTCTTTTTTTCTTTCTTTCTTTCTTTCTTTCTTTCTTTCTTTCTTTCTTTCTTTCTTTCTTTCTTTACGACCAAATTTGTCCGGAGTTTTTCTCGGACACTATTATTTCGAAAACCACCAAACTTGCCATTATGACTGACCCACCAGTGATATTAGGCACCTGACTTGGAATAGTCATGATGCTTAAAATTATGCAAATTATGGGCCATTAAAATTTTAAAAGCTTTATATCTTCAAATATATTATGGATAGACATATAATTGTAACTTACACATATAGGTTTGAGACATCTGGCAAATCCAATAGCATGCAAACAAAAGTTGGAGAATTTTAATGTATGCTAAATTCAGTGAATTTCCCAACAATCCACATTTTGACTACGGCTTCTGCTGTACTGCATATTATATAAGTCTCCATGGTGCTAGGCAACCATTTTGCATTAATGATAATTGAACCTTATAGGCAGCCTTCTAGACATGCCTGCTGGGTTTATGGTTTGAAAGGTTTAGTTCTTATGGCAAATGGGAGGTGGGGGTGGGGGTGGGGGGGAACTCCCAACAATTGTATAGTGAGGTTCTCAATAAAATACAGAGAATCTCTTTCTGTTCATGCAAGAAACATATCTGATCCATGTTCACACTAATGCTGCACAGAGCTGTAAATGCACCATGGCTGGGACTGACCAGTCAGAGTCTCCTAGCTGGTCTGTGCCTGGGGCTAGGAGTCTGCTGGTCTTATCAATCAGTCCCAAGGGATCAGAGGACTGGACTTCTAGGCAGAACAAGGCAGAGTATACCCTCTGTTAAAAATAGTTTACACACAGAGCTGAGTTTGCTGGACCGGATCAAAGTCTGACTTATAGTCCTCCGTGACTGTTTTCACAACTTGGTGAATTTTGAAAAAGTGTGTGGATTTGTGTCATCTCAATGGACACTTCCATGTCTTTGTTTTCTTGTAACCAGTGAGATGAAGCTTGTTCTTCGTAGCCAATACTGAGTCAGTATAGTGCATGTCTCAGTTCAGAGGTAAATGTACATGTAGTGTTGTGACAGCATCTGTTGAAATTTGTTTATGTTATAGAGGAAGAAAAACAGTTTTGTATTGCATGTATAAACATCCCTCTGAATTATAATATGTGTACACTGAGCATGCACATATACTCATCTATACTGCCTAGAAGGGCTGACACTTTCAGAAGTGGGCACTTTTCTCTGGTCACGGGGTGCTAACTGTAGAGAGGTTTCACTTTACAGTGGTACCTGCAATTTAAGACCACCACTAATGCCAGACCAAAGTGGTCACATAGGACAGGTGGTCTTTCATCTGAAATTAATTAACAAAGAAACATAAGGCCAATGTCTGTCTGTCTTTCTTTCTTTCTGACCAAGTTGGTCCAGAGTTTTTTTCAGACAATATTGGAAAAAACCACCAAACTTGCCATGGTTACTGACATAACCAGCAAAATTGTGCATCTCATTCGGAACAGTCATGATGCTTAAAATTATGCAAGTTTTAGAGGCAACAAAAACTTTAAAAGCGCCATACCTTCCAAACTATTGCAGATGGACTCAAAATTTCAATGTGCATACATACCTTTTTTGACACTTGCCACTTTAATGGACAGTATAGTTGTAGAATTTCAAATTATGCTAATAAGGGGCATTGAAAAATTTAAAAGTTGAGTATCT
This sequence comes from Hermodice carunculata, assembly GCA_964020975.1. Classification (NCBI taxonomy): domain Eukaryota; kingdom Metazoa; phylum Annelida; class Polychaeta; order Eunicida; family Amphinomidae; genus Hermodice; species Hermodice carunculata. The sequence continues at coordinate 65,337,708 of OZ026618.1, read as the reverse complement.
CCAAAACTATTGTACAAAGAAATGCCACTCCAACTTCAATTTGTAGGCTTGTGGCAAAGCCGCATCCAATGAACCATGAACCAAAGTTAAGGGATTATTATTTATGCAAATAAGGTGAATATGCAAAATGTAAATCTTTAATAGCTTCAAATCTATTCTAGAGGTGCCATTTCTACTTCAATTTATGGGTTTGTGGCATAACCCTATCCAATGAACAATAAACCAAAGGCTTATAGGCTTATGATTCATGCAAATTAGACAAATACACAAAATTAAAATGTTGAATAGCTTCAAAACTGTTATAGACAGTAATTTTATTCAAACTTCACTTTATAAGTTTAGGACATGGCCACATCCCTTGAACCAAGAACCAAAGCTGGGCATTTTAATTTATAAAAATTAGGCTAATATTCGAAATTTAGATTATGTTGAACAATGGCAAAGTATAGCATTTCAAACTGTTCTAATTTGAAGGCACCCAGACAGATTTGCTGTGAAGGAAATCTTCTTTAATAGTTTATGTTGCATTTTTCTGCTGAATTGCACCGACAATGCGATTCACTTTTCATCGGTAGTTACTTTGTATGTGCCATCAACATCAATGCACAACATTCCTATTAGTTGGAATCTTTGCATAGTTTCATTTAATGGTGGCAAGTTGCTTATAGAATGCGAATAGGTTTGGAGTTTATTCCTACTAAAAAAAGAATATGATACAAAAAATGACCTAATTTAACACAGATCCAGTAATTACGGTGACTATATTAATGACCCAGAATTTCAGGTTCACGAGAGCCTTCCTTTAACATAAAAAAATGCAGTGAACCTTTGGCTGTTCAGATGTATTATATGTATATTCAAATCAAATGTGAAACCGATATCTATTGTGGCTTCTGACATATGGAAATAAAAAACAGTTGCATACATACATATATATATATATATATATATATATATATATATATATATATATATATATATATATATATATATATATATATATATATATATATATATATGAAAATGCTATTTCCATCAAACAGCTAAAACGAATGCACAATAAATAGAGCAAATAAGAGTTTTGCAAACAATATCCACATGCGGTTGGAGTAAGTATCACTGGATAGATCCAGCAACCAAATTTCAATGTGATGATCAGGCAACGTGGGTTTCTCCATGTATTCGAGCAAAATAATTTTCAGGGGCTAGTACACTTTGCCACAATAAAAATAGAAAATGCTAGTTTTTGTTGAATATTATATTGTGTATTCTACAATTTTCATTTCAACCCATAAAAACTATATATTTATGACAGAAGACATCTTGATAAATATCAAAACAGCAACATATCTTTGGTAACTGCAAATTATTAAATCTGAATTAGATTTTCAATAATAATTACTTTTTTCATATTTTGAGTATAAAAATACTGCATAACCGTGTTGATATTGTAATTGCACATAACTACCTCCGAGTGGATATGTGCATTCCCTATATCAGCTAGGCGACTGGTACCAAAGATTGCAGGTTCAAGTCCCGCTTGTTCCGAACATAAAATACAAAAAAATAGCTCTAAGACATTTCCAGACTAACATTTGGTTTTGATCAAAACAGACACAGCATATTGTTGGCTACAAAAACTTATCAACATTTTTTCATAAAGGGCCTAGTTAAGTTGAAAAGCTTTTAAAATTCTATTCATTTTTTTTCTAAATTTCAAGAAAAAAATCTGAGGTACAGTATTTTAGACACAGTGCTAGCTTTAATTTGATATTACAAGCCAGCTTGTATGTAAATTTTTGAGCATTCTGTTTTTTATTTTATTCAAATTTTTGCAAATCGTAATTAGAATTAAATCAAAATAATTGAAATGGTAAAATCCGAAATTGAATAGTAAAGTTGAATTTTAACAAATGTTTTCTTTCACATAAATGTGCTTTTGATAGACTTGCATGAAAATAGAATGAAGTCATTACATATTTCTGCATGAAAGTCACAAAGCTTATTGGCCCTTAAAATTGAAATACTGTCATAAATAAGTAACATTGGATCACATCGTCGTTCATTTGTCTAAAGATAGGATATTTTCCACAAGATATACAAACAACCCTTACTCAGGATGTAAGAGATCACGGCTCACCAATTTGCGTGTCATATTGTGGAAATTAACATATAAAAATAGGAGCACTTGTCCCCGGACAAGTAGACCTTGGAGAGACTTGTCTTGCCCTGGAGATGTAAGCTCAAGACGAATTTTCATATAAATTATTAGACTCCGAACATTTTAATTCTATTGTATTTGAGCCTTTTTGTTCAGGCCCACTTCCTAGTAGTTATTACCCTATTCCACAGTCCGAACTCTTTACTCCCAATAAGCTAACCTGTCACTGTTTAACGTATATACATATAGAAACACTATTGTTCACATTGCACACGTTCTTCTGCCGAGTTTTGACATAGGCTGTATTAGCCCAAAATAAATTTAAAAGTCCTCGGCGGGTAACTACTCAGAACATGTTTCGGAGCCGGTACCCGTACATGTCTCTCTGAGTAACGCTCCTTGTCTAAGCTAAACATTCAGCCATGACAACCCTCATAATAATGAATAAATATGGACATGACAAATGATGAATTAGCTGAATACGTGAAGTTTGGCTGAATACCTGTCAAACCAAATATAATTACTAAATTTGTATAGTACAAGTTCAGATAAGTATGATTTGACCTGCCCCTGAACAAGTATGAACCCTTTCTAGCTGGATTGCTTGTCTTAGTCAAACTACCTGCAAGTGCATAACTGAAGTAGAGACAATCTGGGGCATTATATTTAGTCCCAGTGATTGTAAAATAAACAGCTGCAGCTAGACCATCTGTCCAAACCGAGGGAAATCCTAACATCACTGCCTGTATCAAGTCTGGAGTGAAATTTAATATACTTTTAATATCAGATAACCTGGCGCAAAAAGTCCACTTGTCTGCTACGTAACACTAAAAAAGCTTCTCCAATTTGCAAGGTAAGATGGAATCTCCCAACACAGACCCAAGTTCCGCATTTGTGGTCATTTGTTACTGTTAGCCTTATTCTTTCTCAACATGTTGAATTTAGTATCCTGTATTAAGTGGTTAATGACCTTGAAAATTGTTGAATGTCAGGCAAAGCTATGCATAATTTGAACATTAGTCTAACAGGTATAAAATTTATGTTTCAATCTAAATTTATCACAAAAGTGAACATAATGTTTTTTGACACCTATGACATTAGTTCTACTTCATATCACCGATTTCGTAATGAAGAGCGTTTTTATGTTCCAGATTTATGAATACCACGAAAACGACTTAGGCCTTTTGCTATCAACTCAGCTGTATGACAAGTTAGGAGAACCAAACAGTGGCAGACCTACAATGTCTTTATATATGTACATAATAGCTTTATTCGTACAAAGTACAATTATAGAAAGAAGAAAAAAAACAGAACCCAGTTATTCAGTGCACAGTGTCACCGCAATGTCCTGCAACTCGCTGAAAGAAAACAAATAGAATTGTCTCCGACCCCTGACATTAATTAAATCAGCAAAAACACTAGCAGTATCAGTGTAATCAGTGAGCAATTTCATCTGAGCAGATTGAATTTTGTCGATAATGTCAATAATGCTGCAATTGCTGATATCATATTACAGTAAACTATACATACTGCATATCGATGTAAGAGAGTTACTTAAATGCGACCGACTTCCTTGTACGGCTAACTTGCTATATATTTGAACACATTCATTAGAGCCTAATATACAGTGTCTAAAAAATGGAGAAATCTGATATACAATTGCGATTCGACAGGTTTAGGGCAAAGGGTAAATTTGGGGTTTTAAGTGTTTCTGCCTTTACGTTTTTGAAAAAAAAAACAACCAAAACAAAGTCTATAGTTGATGAAGAATATTTCAAAGGTTGGGAAGACCAGTTTTAAATCACCTGTCGCCTTTTCTGGGCGACTACCTGCCTCAAGTCAGTAGCAATATTTATTTTTATTGATACTGGAAGATCAATGTTGATGTTTTGGGAATTCCTGCATCTCTGCAATTTGCTATATTGTGCCAACACAGACATATTGTTTTTCTTGGAATTCTTTATTTCCTTCTCTCTATCTTTCCTTTTTTCTTTCTTTCTTTTTTTTTTCTTTCTTTCTTTCCTTCCTTCTTTCTTTCTTTCTTTACAGAACAACTTGTCCGACATTTGATTTGAAAAGTATCACACGTAAAAACTCCACACTTGGCATGAGTAAACTTCCATACACAAAGGCTTGAGTTTTTTGTAAAGAGGTTTAACGGTTTTGAAAATTATGCAAATGGGGGAAGGGGCATTTAAAATTTAAATCATGAATGTTTTCAAAACTATAATAGGTACAGGTAACCAATCCAATTTCAATTAATATTTTTGTAGCACTGCACATTTTTGTAATTTACATGTGACCTCTAAAGGTCAAGGTCAAGTTCCTTTGGACCTTTGAAATTTTCATCTAGCTGTAACTTAATCAATTTGTATCCAATTTTGATCATGTTGGGCTCAAATTGTAGCTATTGTAACACTGCACATTTATGTTTAATACAAAAAGAAACTTAACAAACCTAATTCTGTAAGCCCATGTACCGTTTGAACACTATCAAGTCCGATATTCAAACAGCAAAGTCCTATTCCGTACCATTCGCTGGAAAACTGCATAGTTCTAAATCATAATAGCAAATTAATTTATAAAAGGAACAAATCATATTCATAAAATTTGAAATTTATAAGAAAGTTTTAGACATTATTAGCCTTTATAAAATCGCGTCATCAGCGGGGAACCAGCGGAAGACTTGTTTTGGTGCCATTTATCCCCAGACAAGTCATTCTGCTAACTGGCGGCACATGTAATGTACATGTGACTTCTAAAGGTCATGTGGACCTTTGCAATTTTCATTTACCGATAAACTCGGTCAATTTTGATCATGTTAGGCTCAAATTGTACCTATTGTAACACTTCACATTTTTGTAATTTGCATATGACCTCTAAAGGTCAAAGGGCAAGTTTATGTGGACCTTTCAAATTTTCATTCAGTCATAACTAGGTCAATTTTTATCCAATTTTGCTTATGTTGGGCTCAAATTGTAGCAATTTATAACACTGCACGTTTTTGTAATTTACAAGTGACTTATAAAGGTCAAAGGTCAATGTCATTTAGACCTTTGAAAGTTGCATCCAGTCATAACTCAGCCAATTTCCATCCAATTCTTATCATGTTAGACTCAAATTGTAGGTATTGCAACATTGCACATTTTTGTAAGAACCTGTGGCCTCTAAAGGGCAAAGGTCAAGGTCATCTGAGCCTTTTAAAGTTTCATCGTGCCATAACTTGGTCAATTTTTATCTGATTTGGTTCATGTTGGTCTTAAATTGTGGATATTCTAACACTGTACATTTTCGGAATTTACATGTTAACTGTAAAGGTCGAAGGTCAAGGTCATTTGGACTTTGTCACTTTCATCCATCCATAAGCTTAATGGAATGTGAAGTACCCAAGGACAAAAGTTGTAGCCCGTAATATTTACAACTTTGGAGGCACACAAACAGATTTGCTTTGAAGCAAATCTTCTTTCCTAGTTAACTTCACTCTCGTTGTTGGCTTGAAATTTATGAATATGGGTAATGCTTTCTGAACTATTTGATAAAATTTGCCATAGTTATAACTTTTTAAGATAATGAATTTCATAAAACTCACCACAGACTAACTCATATTTAAGTTTGCTCGTTAGCACGATACCGCCCACAGCTTTCAAGTAAGCCCAATATAACATTCAGAACTGACAGGGTGTATGAAAATCTAGGTCACTTTCGATATTGGTAGTGCCACCTGCAGTATTAATTAATATAGTGATCAAAATGTGAAAATTTTGGTAACACTGTGGCAACTTTGATTTCTGGCGGATCTTCACCGAATTTGCCGAGATAATGGGGTAGGTAAAGTGTAAGTTGCTAATGATACTAGGGGCGCACGTATAATTTAAAATTATGAGCCAAAATGTAGTTTAACATATAAAACTTCATATTTGGAAAAGTATTTGGATTAAACCTGCCAAATTGATTGGATATACAGACCATGTTCAATGTTAGACGGTTACATAATATCAGTGACTTTGACTTGTTTTTGTGAGGTCACCATGCCTGTTAAAGTGAAAGAGGTGAAAATTATGCGGATAAATGGAAATTTTGACAGTTTCCATTGCTGTTTATAAGTTAGGTTCAACTCTCTGTCTCTTTAAATAGGAACGGTGACATTTGGCAATTGTATGCGTATTGAACTGAATAAGTAATCCAATCTACAAAATTCTTGTGGGCTAACTTTCCGTGTTTCTCTTGGATTGATGTCGAGGCATGTAGGAAGGAACTAGTCCTTCCCTGGGTGGTTAAAGTAACCTTCATTAAACTGAAGAATCATTGAAGTCAAAGCTCAGATTCACTATGATGAAAACGGTGCTTTACACGCAGTGGCTTCTAAGTTGCAAATTACAATGGACCATCATGGGATTGTGCAACTGTCTTCCTCATGAAAAACCAGGGGATGCACCGATGGCAGATTGATCTAGTTTATTCCAATTGGATTTATTTATGACTAATTTGATAAGAGCAAAATCCAGGATTTTGTGTCAAAGCCGGGGCTTTGTAATGAAACCCTAGGATTTGTAGACAAAGCCTTGCAATTTGTGTCACAGATCCATAGTTTTATGAATTACTGGACAATACAACTTCAACACACGTAGAGACACTAAAGGTTCCCAATATTTTGCATAATTTCTAAACTAACCCTTTACAGCGGGGGCACAAAAAATTGTGGATCTGGTAGTGGAATGTCCCCCCTCCCCCACCCCAGTTATGAACGAAAAATAATGATAAATATGGCTCATGATACGAAGATGATTTACAAAGGACAAATAAGGTTGCAGTCAAATGAGCAACCATCTGTTGATATAAACATATTTTATTCGACAATAGCGAACCGAGGTTAAGCTTATTTTCTTGCTCTTTGTTATCAACATGTAAAAGGCAGTGTAGTTACAACAGACACTGGCTGGTAAACTGATCTAAGACTTACTTATTGCAATCGGAAAAGGGAGTGTTTACAATGTGGTTGAACAGATGTGATTTCTTCTACTTTCAGAAAGACAAAATCACCGTAAGAACATTGCTGTGACGGTATTCTGTGTCTTTCAGATAATTGCTTTAGAATTATTGTATCTTGTCAGTATCCTTACAATTTAACTTGGGTCAATACCAGTACGCCTTACAGAGGGAGGCGCCTACTTGTTTTTGGTATTTGACAAATGATGAGCTGGGTTTTCCTTTACAATTTGAGAAAATCTAAGATGATTTGTTTCCTTAACTCTTTGGTTGACAATTTTGACAAATGTTGATGTAACTGAAATTTACACGACGATACAAGATTCACATTCTTTGCAAACCGACCTTTTATTAACATACCAGAATGCGTATAGTTGTAGAGGTCTTAACAATGGTCAAGGTAAACTGCTTTCCTCGCTGTTGGTGCAATAACGTACGTCGAGCAAAGCTGTTGACTTAGTCAAATGATGACACCAAAAGAATTCATATCCACTTACAGGTTGCTGGTAAATTAATTGTGCAAACGTAAGTATTTATTGATGCTGAAATATATGTTCTAAAACATGCTTTAATGCAGGTGTATTTCAGGTTAAATACATTTTAGTACCGTGACGTAAGCCAGTAATGGTTGCAGAAGGCTTGTTTTCAGTTCAAATTATACTATGGTTCAATTTGTGATACTCTCGTTTCATGCATAGGCAAGTGACCGCGTCTACTCAATGGACCTTCTACATTTTATTGGCTGGTGTGTATCTTCTATATTATAACGAGTCTGTGCTGAAGGATGTATGGCGCTGCCCTGACCTGCCGAGGATCGTTTTGAGGGCAAGTTATAACAATAAAACTAGGCATAAATACGACTCACCAAGAATGCCCAGCTAAGGAGAAGACAACCGCGCATGCGATTTGAAAAAGCATAAAACAAGAACGACATTTATTTTTCATTTTTTCATTAATGTGGTATTTATTTCAAAATTAGCCATACATTGTGGATATGATACGTGATTCGTTAAATGGCCATGGTCAAAACGTTTTCAAGAAGTGCTTTAAATGCTAATTAAAGTGCATTAGACTGTCTGTATACAGTGACACAGTAACAGTAGTGACGAATTAAAGATTGCTTAAACGACGGACTAGCAATTTAGACGATGACAGGGACGTTTAAAATGGCACAAGCAAAACGGGTTGACGTGAGTGGACCAAGACTGTGACCCTTTAACGAACCTGGTGTTCAGTGCTATATTGGTCTGAAACATAACAGAGGGTTACTTCTGCCTTCAATTCGTTATTTTCAAAAGGTATGGGTACAGAGAGTAGTAACTAGCCCCTGTTACCGTTAAGCCTATATATTTCGATATTAAACATCTACCTTAACTTAGCCCATTTACCAGCTTAGTAACTGTAGTCTGAATAAAAGTATGGTGCCACCACCAGTGTAATACGCTTCAACTGCAAAGATTATTGTATTTCCCCATTTTCAAACACGTATTAAACTAGAAGCACATAGACAGCTTTGTTTAAAAGCAAATCCGTGTGCTTAGAAAGGCTGAGTGCCTATATTGAACTAGAAGCACACTGGCAGTTTTGTTTCAAAGCTAATTCGTGTGTGTGGAAAGGCTAAGTGCCTCAAAAACGGCCAACAGATTTACAGATTCAATTAATAAAATAAGATTGAATAACGACTTGAATTCCTTGACCATTATACATGGAGAGAGAAAGAGGACCACGAGAGAGAAGAACAGAGGAAAAAAATATTGGGAAAATTCAGAATCTTTTGATGCATAAAGTATGTAAATATAGGGTTAACTTTACAGATAGGGCTCTTTCAATTGCAAATTTAGGTATTCTAGCTTTGATGGTAGCATCAGAAATTTTGAAAATCTAAACGAAAAAGCAAAGAAAGAGAGGGAGGGGAGAAGGACAAAACTGTATTTGTTGGCAATTGCATAACATCCCTGCTATTAAAGACCAATGACAAACATAATTTTGCTGAACTTGTGTGGCAAATTCCTTCACTCATACTAACAAATGATAAAATCCAAAAAGAATGGTCGGATACCGTTCGTGTTTGGACATGTTTCCTATATAATAAAGTATGACCTCCAGCGAAGCTAACCTTCCTGTCAAAATGCTCCACCTAAACTGCTGTCAAGTAATGTGATATGGTCCTAGCGTGAAGGGATGATAACAATCATAATAACGCCTTGTTGATAGACATTGTGAAAATTGAGCCACATAAAATATTTCATAGTTTCGTGTCTCAGGGCTACGAAAACCATTCTATCCCAACGATTTATGATTTTCTATTGAGTTAGTCATTCTTTTTTAAGTTCATGCATTTTTTGTATTGTAGAATAAAGATATATGGCAGTGTGGCACATTACCAGTGCCTTCTGTAGTCTTTCTTCTGTAGTTAAATTTTCCACTGATGGTACTGAATCTTAAACACGATCGGCTCTGCATCTCTCTCGTGATTGCATCACAGCAACGGGATAATTTATGCCAGGGATATATTTTGAAAATATTGTGAAAGTAAAAACCATTGTTACACAATAACCATGGAACTGTGCCTGTACACTTTTTACTTATTCACAATGACCATGGTTTAGATTCATTTGAAACCTTGTGGGAATTTGCTTTCAGTAGGTCTCTACTAGGTTTCATAAAAAGTCATTGATTTGTATTTATATATATTACCATACGTTAAAATTTCTCTTCTCAAAAAGCGATGGGCCAAACGCTTTGAAATTGCACGGAAACATTTTGGAGGGCCTGTAAACCTTAATTAGTGCAACAGATGCTGTTGCAATACCTTTTTTTATCCTTTCATCCATCACGACGTTTGAGTGATTTTGATTTTTTCGACTTCTCCCAACAGTATGCTGCCTTCTCTTTTAACTTCGAGAGCACGTACCTGAACTTGATCTCCAAAAAATTTGTTCACTGCATATAAACTGCTTGATTTTTACCGACCTGCCATAAAATAATTTCTGTATGGGTGTTTCTTATGAGTAGTACCTTTAAATGACATAAACAAATTATTTGTGTCATCATACATTACCAATCCACTACATTGTGATCTCTTTAAAACACATCTACTCCCACATTTTTACCCATCCGAAGCTACATGTGTTCTTTGTGATTTCTTTAAATCACATCTGCTCCCACATTTTTACCCATCAGAAGCTACATATTTTCTTCTGGACTGATGGTCAACAGGGCACTCTCTATGGCCTGCCCTCTGTGCCCTGCACCTGACCCCCAGTATTGTCCAATCATATCAGTTTTCTGTCTTTTGCTGCTTTTGCATCCATATCGTGTTCCACTCCATCGAGTTATTTATATGGTGTTTGACTTTTATGATTTTTGTTATCTCATCTAATGCCCCTTAATTTGGTGCATGTGGACCCGGGCAAAATGTGGTATGAAAAACTACGAGCTCCGAAGGGTGCTCCCATCTCAACAAGCAAATCTTGGTTGTTAGGTTCCCGTTTCTTGGTTGGTTCCCAAGACGACATCTCGTGTAAGCATTGATAAAAGGTAGGCCAGAAGACATGCTATGGCAAGCTGGGGCAATCACCAAAGTTGCCATCACTGTTTGGAGGCTGTCATGAGTTAAATGTTCAAGAGCAAAGCCCTTTGATATTAATAAAGATTAGTCCCAAGGATAGTGGAAAAAGCATGCAAACAATGATCTTAACACTGAACAAAAGAGTAAGAAATGGGCTCTTGCTCAAGCTCTTTATTCGTCTGCACTTACAATGTACAAGATCAGTCCTCATCACTGGTATGAGCATAGTAAACTCTATGGGTCCTTTGAGTACTGTTACATCAACAGCAGGGACCACCACTACAGTTACATGTGGAGGTGGATCAACCCCTGCTTTATATTCTTCAGCCCTGCAATCATAGGGACCAGCTGCAGCATCCAGTTTCAATGAGGCCCCATTAAAAGCAAATGTGTCATGGATGATAAGACAACAAATTCTAGTAGTTTTCCCTCAATTGAATGCATCACTTCAGCGTTAGTCACACAGTTCCCACCTCAAGCCCAGCCATAACAGTTGTCATTTTTCCTTGGGGGGGTATCAAATGTGCCAAAAAGGGGGTGCCAGTGGAGCCATACCCACCACTTCAACCCTGCACGCCTTCAACAGCCACTCAAATCCACTAGCTTTAATGTTGGCTTCCATTGGGTCAATGGCGTGGACTTAGACCACAAACGCCATGTTGTTCAGGTCCCCAATCCAAAGGAACAGAACATTATACAGAGACGGGGATATGGTTTCACTGTTGCCAGGCAAGCAGGTATCTCTGGAGGCTAATGTAAGCTGGCGTTCACAGTCACGTTTCAACTCATCAATGCAACCAAAGCTGGAATATTCAGAAAAAGGAGAGGAGTCATGCCCAGGAAGCCAGTTCCTACCCATGGCGTCTGAGGCCTTCCTGCAACAACATTACAGCTCTATCTGACGACCAGCCCATATACGACAGCAGGAGAAATGTTGAAGGTTGTAGTTTGTCACCTCTAAGACCCTGATAGCAAAGGGCTGCATGAGGTGCTATGAGCCCTGCAGAGAATAATCAACAAGATTATCATAGGCATAGGGTAAGAATGGTCCTGTCAGACTTAATAGTGCAACACATCTGGGGCCAGGGGCCGGCGTCGCTGAAGAGCTACAACACTCAAGACCAAGGCCAATGCCTCGAAAGACACTTCACCAGGAGTAAGTGGTGATCCCCTTCTCTACGTATATTGGAGAGCAGCTCAAGACCATGTCAACGTAGTTGAGGCGTCAACAGCTGGCTTTCGTCATGAGTTCAACTTACCAGAGTTGCTTCTCAAGCCTAGGAATCTTCCCAAGATGTACGGGGGATTATTATTGGTCTGAAAGTGACAGTTAATTACAATTAAGTTTACTATAATATTTCCTTTGGTACTATAAGAGAGTAAACTACAACATATTTTATCACAGTGCTGTTATTTTTTCAACGTGAGAAAAAAACTATTAATTTTTGCCACAATTAGTTGCTTGTATTGAATAGTCTTTTCAACTATGATTCATTTGTTGTAAAAAAAAAAAAAAAAGCACAATACTCTATTTTACATACTGTGCTGTGATGTGTGAGTGTATTACTTTGCTATACAAAGCCCATCGGAAATTGAATGTACACCATTAAATGGGTTGCGGGAAAAAGAGTTTTGTATTGGAATTGAATTTTAATATATCTGTTTATCCTGGATAATCCTAGAGTACATGGAATGAAGTGACACAAGGGATCTATAGACACGGAAAGAGACACAATATGTATATACAGCACAGAAGACAGTACAAAAACTATGTTACCAAATATGACTTTAATAGAGAATCTTAAATGGCTGAGAGTGAGTTACTATTTTTCTCTCACTCTGGATCGTTGTTGGTGAGAAAAATCACTCGTGACCTGCGGTCTCTAGTGATTTTCCCCACCAACAACGATCTTTCGTGAGAGAAAAAATATAACTTCCTCTCCAGTCATGTAAGATTTTGTTTATTCTATGTTTATGTGTGTATTCATCGCAAAAAATATGCCCTAAGCTTACATTCAACGCCGTAATGCAGTAATTCTTTCAACAATAATGTTTCAAGACAAATTGTTGAATAGCGCGATAGACCTCCATGTCTCATCACACATGAACCAGTAACTGACCGTTAAATAGTAGCATGAAGATAATAATTTGACTGAATTAAATGCATCACCGTTACGATAGAATGGTCATCATGTAACTTATGGCCACAACAGGCCAACACAAAAATTGTCAGCAGAGCGGACAGTGAGCCCATGAAGATGTCCATTGTACCGAAACAAAGCTCTTTTTTTAGCCTTATAATGCTGTATGCAGAATGAATGGTAATTAGAACAATGCGGGTAAGCACAGCGCGTCACGCTTACGAACAGCCTTCTCAGATAAAGGTAGACAATAAGCATTACAATATTAATTACATCAAGTTTTTTTGTTTTGTGATGTTAGTGTCTTTTTGTATGTATTGCTTTGTGACACTATGTCATTGATTTTCATTTAAACTACCAGTTGACAATTTTATTGAATTTGTACTGCTTGGTCACATACACAATAATTACCAATTATCATAATTTGAATTATTGCGACGTATTCATAGGTTTTGAGGGTACTATGTGACTGAAAAAAATGATCAGCAATACCGCTTTGCTGCACTATATCAGTATTTGGATCTACAAGACCAAACCGTACTAGTTCTATGCTGTCGGAGATCGTTTCCAGAAATCCCTGCACAGAGGTACGTTTTGGTCACCTTTTCCTTATTCCAATGGTAAAAGATCACGCTATTTGAGTTCGTGGAAAAGTAGAATTTCATTTCTTCGTGAAAGCACTTAGCAAGTGATACTGGGATTTGTGCACCAACTTGTAAATGTGTGGGGTGGAATATGCGTCATGTCAGGTTTTGATCGAAAATACAGGTACAGTTGCCTAGAGCTTTGGCATATGTTACTGTTCACATATCACTTTAAACCATACCTTCTCCCTTTCACTGTCTGCTGTCTGTAACGTACTGTGCGTGTATCTATATATTATCTGGCAGTCCAACATTGTATGTATGTATTGTCACTTTATGTACAAGAGGTCTTAATATAGGCACCGTGCCTGTTGACCGATTGTTTTTCGAATAAAATATGTTTAAACCAAGTGATCTGCTAATAAACTTACCAATGCTCTTATACAGTTTACAACGTAATGAAAAGATCTTGCTGCATAATGTTGGGGGAACTAAAATACTTCACTATCCAAACATTTTTTATCTCTATCATATGCTGCATTAGTTTATTGTATTCCATGGCCAACCCAAAGTACGGTGCAGAGACCATGCTCTGTGCAGCAGCATCCCGGTAATATAACTTGTGCCTCACCTTTACCAGCATCAACGTTACAATGACTCTTACATTTTAATTCATACTATAATTAAAGAAACACAATTCAGACCAGTTGGTACCACTCATCATCATCTAAGTTGCAATTCTGTGAGTTTCTCCCAATTCAAATCAATACATTTGAATTGAATGCAATATGTATATTGCCAGCATGACCATGCCAGTCGAATTCTACTGGTCAGATCAATTATCTCTTTATTGTCAACCCTTATTTCGAGCATAGGAGGTACAAAACTTCTGTTCTTAGTTACAATCTGACATGCTTTTATAAAGCAGGCACACCTTCTCTTGTCCATTCTGCATTGTTACATAAGGATCGAAACATCCAGACATAACAATCAAAACTGATTGTTGACCCCGTTTTAACTCAATGCCGCTTCCTCCTCAGAATGATTGGCCTCAGTGATGCCACTGTTTTCATAAAGAAGAGGAGAGTGGTAAGGGATCTATACAGATTTTTAATAAAGGAAACTCCATGACAACATATATGTCACATTACAAAAAAGGACAAACAAGTGGATTATAGTATGTGTTTTACGTACAACAATGAACAAGATATATCCAAACAGGTCCTTTACCGGGCGTGTTTTATATATTTCCATGCTGGTTGGATGCATTATACTCTTCATGCTTCAAATTATTTTTGCATACTTCTGTTTCGTATATTCTGATGTAAATTAAACTGACCTTTGTTCATATAGCTAAACTAGATGTTAACATTTTGAAAAAGAAATCAAGAACAGAAAACGACAATATTAATTTACATCGCTTTTTAATCAACTTTCGACAAAAATTTGTCATACCTAATTAGCAATTTCTCTTTTTTATCAAGCTGCTCGAGTACATATTTTTTCTCGCATGTATTTAAATCGTGCAATATAATTATCAGAAAAAATCATTGTAAATATCACATATATGTGGAGAATACTTGTCTCAGCTTCTTTCCGTGTCATCGTCATTTTTACCGTCGTCGCTGTCTTCCAAAGGGAATTCAAAGTGTTTGGCTATTTGCTTCAAGAAAAATTTTCGTTTTTGCATGGCATACTGCATAACCTCGTTGTCGCCTAAATCTTCTGTTTCTTGTACCATATGTGCAATTTTTTCTGATTTTTGATAGGTTGAGTCTTTCTTTCTTCATTTGTTTTGCCCAGTTTAGTCTGTCGAAAAATGTATTTGCTGTTTCATCAAGTAAGTCGATTTTCATTTCCTCGAAGGCTTTATTCCGAGCCCTCTCTGTATCCTCACTATTTTCAAGATACTCATTACAGGCTTGATCATAGGCTGGTTTTATGATATCCCAGGCTTCGCTGACAACTTTCTCCCACAGATCTTGATCCGTTTCGTCACTCACATCTTCGACAGACTTTGGTTCATTTTTATGCGTACAGGTTGCCAAAGTTGTCTTTTTTTTCATCCGGTTTTGACAATTTTTTTTGTTTCTAAATCTTGTTCAGAGATAACAGAGCTGGCTTCATAATCCTCAAAGGACGTATTGTGAACTTTTAATTCGTGGTTGTACGACTGAATTTCCAGTAAAAGGTTTTGCTACACTGGTGACAGGTGTAGTGCACGTAACCTTGATGACTGTCAGTTAATAAATGAGGCACGTGAACAGTGAATGTCACATTTGAACAAAACATACAGGTGAGTCCAATGTTTGTCCTCGCTACATAAATCTGTTGTCATGTTTGGTGGTGTTTATTTATATCGCAATCCATTCCATGTAATCACTGTGAGAGCTTGCATTCAGATGTGCTTGTATGTTGTACCCTATGCTCTTCAGATTTTCTATTACATCCTCTGTGACTAGATCTAATGTAATCAAGCATCCCGCATTACGTATACCATCTTTGAAAGTACCTTCTACTAACGATTACCAGTCTGGTTCACTGTGACCACTTTCAACCATGACAGGCAAGTACGCGGGATTGGCGACAGATTGCCTTTATATTTTCTCTAGATGTTTTGGTTTCAAATAAACCTATATCGTGCTGCATGAGAAAACCAAAACAAGCAAGATTCATCAAATTATATACAACCCGAAAACACCTTATTTGTATCTAAATGATCATTTACTTCATTTAAGTGATGGCGTAAATACGCTGCTCCAACCTCCTCTGAGTTGCTACTGCATTATTCCCAGCTGCCTCTAGGTTGCTCCCAGATGCTTCTATCTTGCTTTGAGCTGCTTCTACGTTGCTCCTGGATGCTCTTAATGTGCTCCTATACACTCTCAACATCATAAATGCTACCATTTTGAAAAGTATACTGTTAGACTACCGGAAGTGTCATAATAATTTTTGTTTTTCCAAAAGCATAATAATTTTATGCTCTTCTGATGTCAATCAGTCGTTTATGAATTCAACCATGTAATATGAAAATGAGTTCCCCGTAACTTCATCGAATTTGGCGTACGCTTGATACTGTTCCGGTCCTAAGGTGCTTCTTGCTTGTCTTGACTTCTCAGATCGGTTTTATAAAAATATGTTCTCTGTACTGAATGAATATTCACTTTAAAAAATAAAGATTCGAATTAAAAAAACTTTATGACAGCTGCTAGTTGCTCCTGCACCCTCCTTTTTTACTCTGAGTTGCTGCTAAGCTGTTCCTAGATGCTACTAATGTACTCCTATACGCTATCAACCTTAGAAGTGCCACCTTGTGAAAAACTATCAGAAGTGTCATATCGATTGATTTTTAAAAGCATAAGGGGGTTAGAAAAATGACATGGTATGCAAATAAGTATCCTATATGTTTACCGGAAGCGATGGCATCTTGAATCTGCTCATATACAAATTTGGTCACATTGCAAGACGTCCATTAGTCGGTGAACATGTAGTAGCCACATACTATATGTTAGCTTGTGTAAGAACGTTACATTCGAGCTCTGCCTCTGTCTTCCTTTTATTTGCACAGGATATATTATTTTGTAATACTATTTATCAATTTTCAGCTGAATGTGCAACCCATTGCTCTGTATATCACACCTGGCTGGATTTGTCCAATGGCAGCCCCCCCCCCCCCTATAAAAAAGGAAAAAACTTTATCATTCAAGAAAAAACACGGTCCGGTCTTGAGACAATCTTACATGTGTATATTTGATAACTTTATTTTTTAAGCAGACTCAGGTGCATCTGTATGCATACATACATACATACATACATACATACATACATACATACATACATACATACATACATACATACATACATACATACATGCATGCATGCATACATACATACATACATAATATAAACGATATAATAGATTCATCTATATAAAAAACATCTAAATTATGTTCTTGAATTAACACACTCAGTGTTTCAGAGTGAAATTATAAATTCATTTTCAACATTTGCGTCTCTGAAACCATGACGTATAATGTAAACTATGCCAAGAAATATGTACAATTACACAAGAGTACTGAAATTATAAAAGTCACGGTCTCAGATTGTTGTGGTGTTTTGGTTTTTTGGGAGGAATATTGAAACTGGGGTCTTTTATTTCGATATAGTGGCCTACAGTGGACATCACTTAGGATTTGATTATATGTAACAGGAAACACGGGAATTCTTTGGAACAGGTATGGCATGAGACGTGCAGGGAGCCTAAATGATTTTAAGAAGTCTAAAAACAGGACTACAAATATCAGACAACAGGAATCATTGGGACCACCAGGGGGCCCGTGGTATGTCATGTCACGTGCGCCTCTGAGGACTTATCAGACCAGATTTTAACAAGTGTGTTGAAATTATGTAACAAATTGACCAACACAGAAACACAAGGCGAGGACTGCATAGGAAATTTCAATGTTGTTGTATAACTGAAGTGAGACATACAGTTTTATCATACTTCAACTCTTGCAATTTTATGACCGATAGAAAATCATGTATTTAATATATATGTAATCTTGTGTTTCACTTGCGATCTTCACCTGTGTATATTTTTTCATGTGGAATTTGCACGTAAGTAGTGACACGTAGTATTTTGAGAACTAAACATTCCAGGGAATAAAACGTCTCACTGCATTTGCTTTTGGGTACACAGATGGACGTCGTTTCAATTTTTATTTCCACCTGACACGGATCACGTTTGGCAAAGTTTTAGCACACAGGAAAGGAGTCGAATGGCCTGACACTTTACGTCCTCTTGGGCTTCAAAGTTTTGGGATAGATTGACATAGATACTACATGTCACAGAATTTATGGTGATAACTTTGACTGAACTGAAAAAAGTCTCTCTCTCTCTCTCTCTCTCTCTCTCTCTCTCTATATATATATATATATATATATATATATATATATATATATATATATATATATATATATATATATATATGCCCTTACGATTACCCCTATCATAGGTAAAAAGACCATGCAGTAAACACACAGGCAACATACTAGTTTGCATTTTTTTCAATTTATACCACACTGCCACAATCAGCTATACAACATTGCTAGTAAACTCCAACCCAAAGTGTGAATATGATGAAACATTATCCACTGAACAAACGTAACAATATTTCAAAGTGATGAATTTTATAACCAACAAGACCGTGACGAATGTGGTAATGAAGATGCCATACCGGGTCCCATGCCCGGTATGTGCTGGTTACGATAAACAGTCGACAGCCGGACGGGCAGACCATGTACAAAATTGGCGTAAAATGGTGTACCCTCTATATATAAGCCAAAAATTGTATGCATTAAAAATACAACGTTTCAATATGGTAGAGAGTGCGTTTCATATTATAAGAACTAAACGGGGACATGGACGAAATGGAAGACCGTGTGTCGAGAAATGCCAGAGTGCAAGTACAAAAATCTACATTTGTGCATGAAAAGCTCCCTTTTTTTCCAAAAGATTTGTATATCAGATGAAAGTATGATCAGGCGGAAAGATAAAAAATACAAATTAACTGCCATTTCAGGGAAGGGATGTATGACGCCCGAAATTTTCTGGAATGTATTTTTTTCTAAGTCATTGAAGTGAAAGAGGTACTTCGGCGCGGGGGGGGGGGGATCTTCTGCCAAAGTAACGGGAAGGAACAAATGTCTTTTATATATATATATACTTTTAGTGCAAGTCAGGTTACTATAAGTGACCTTCGTTCCTGGTTGGCCTGCTTCTAAAGAACAACAGACTAAAAACATGGGCGACAGTGCCGACGACACCCCTGTCGATGATCTGGGAGATGGAGAAGGTTTTATCTACACAGGGACGTCGCTGGATGCAGTACCAAGGATCTATCCCACCACAAAAGTCGGCAAAAAGATAGATGGCTGTATTGTTTTGAGTAAAAACGAACCAGGCCATAACGTATACTACACGCGCTATCTAATAGACAGAGTTGATCAACGCAAGATAGTCTTCAAGGAGCTAATTCTGGACTCGCTGTGTCCATGTGCGGAGGCCGAAGGTAGACGGAATCCTGGTATTTTTCTGTGGAATTTCATCAAAAGTGAGCCTTTCTTGATCACTCTGCACCTGACGGCGGTACTTTTGGGTGTGCTCAAGGCGGTAGTTCACACCAAAGCGTTACACTTAGAATTACATATAATGCACTCTGTGCTTGAAACTATTGGAGCAATTCTTGTCGTTATTATTCGCACAATTATTGTTAACATCCAGTTTGCAGATGTCAAAACATCTCGGGAGTCTGTGGAGTACATTTCTGGAAGCGGAGAAAACAGAACTTTGAAGAGATGGATAACGATGTGCATTATCATCGCGACGTTGCTTGTGATATTCAGTATTAGCTGCATCATCGGGTTTTATTTCATAGGCAAATTAGAGTGGACTATCTTGAGCAATAACTTTATTATGATCATTGGCACTGTTCTCACCAACGTGACTTTAGATTGGTTAGACGGATTAATTTCCCGTATTAAAGAAGATCAACACAAAGCGGTCATATACGAGACGGTAACTCTCCTGATGGAATCGCTGTCGACTAATAAAGCTGATGACAAAGCGAAAATACAAGAGAAGGCGAATAGGTTTCTCAAGGCCTTACATAAAACCCCAGCCTTCAAGCAACCCAAACACATTAAATCAGATGCCACTCAGAAACCAAAGTCAGCAGGCCCGTAGTCGGTGTCGGGGACATCCCCATCAGCGCCAAAAGATCCAATAATACTTCCCCCCTCCCAATAAAACAACAACGAATAAAACAAAGCAACAACAAAAACAAAAGTGGAAAGGAAGAAGGAAGTTTTTTTTTTTAATACACGTTTACAATAATAATTATTCTCTGCATGACTTCCGCACAATAATTCATTCAACAAAGAGTACTCTACTAATTCTGATTGATGATAGCATTTTAAAAAACGGAAAAACAAAACACCTTTCACAATTTTCACATTTTTTCATTATGTCAAGACTTGTTTAAGGTCCATGTTGGCATAACACTCTTCCTATCGGAAAGCATTCTATTGATGGTAAAAAAATCTTATCGATGAAAGAAAAATGGTGGCCCTTTTAACTTGTTTTCAACCGTTTTACTAGGACCTTTATTTCACTTATTTATATATATATATATATATATATATATATATATATATATATATATATATATATATATATATATATATATATATATATATATATATGTATATATACATACATATTTGTTAATACCCAAACCCAGTTTCAGAAATGCGCTTTGACTTGGAACTGAATGAGTATCTTTCTTTTATGGAAGGAACGAAAAAGAGCCGTTTTATATTCAATATTTGTTGTGTCAAAACTTGGTTCTTTGACATTGGACCTTTACGTTTCATGGCGAAACTTGGTTCAGCAATTCTGGACCTTTTTAACTTTATTCTATGTAATATTGTTTTTTTGTTTTTTTTTTTGTTTTTTTTTTTTTTTTTTGATGTTTTAATAGTAACTTAAGGTCCACATTTAATAGCGTCACATCTACGGAAGAATAATTATTTGTATGTCGCTGTGATTGGAAGACTGCCGCAAAGAAACAATTTTAATTGTAAATCACCAAATATAGTACTGAATAAGGCAAAAGTAGAAATTAAAAAAAAAAAACCAAAATGACTGGAAATACCGAGAAAAAACAAAAGCATTTAAATTCAAAATGAGCATTTTACCTTTTATTATATCATATTTTTTTCAAGTAGATGTATTTAAAGATAGCTGTCAGCTTTGTAGAAGGTCCACCTTCGTACAGGACAGTCTATTTAATAACCAGCTAAGATAAGTGCGTAATATATATCATTATGGTTTACCTGGTAAAGTAATAAGAGTGTTACGAGAGTTTTAGAGCTGTATCCCCGTAAAGACTAGTTTTACGGTAGTCGAGCTATGCCCCGGTTAACCACAAAGACCAGTTGTAACGTACTCGAGCTATGCCCCGAGAAACTAAGTCTACTATTCTCAGTCCGACTGCATAAAGCTCGCATGTACATCAGCAAAGGATACATTCTTGCAATGGTTATGATGTACAGATCATAAAAGTATGACCCTTGCCTTTCAATTGGTGATGAAAAGCTGCTTTGACCTATTTACGATATGGCATCGGTGATTTTACGATGTGGCATCGATGTGACAAGGTAATGTTGAAATTCTGTGCTGTTTTTCACTGCATTGCTCCTAGAACATGTGCCTAAAAAGCGACCCACAGATTTTCTATATTTGTGTTTCTTTTGAAATTTGAAGACTCAATCTTACAAACCCACAATGTCCAGTGGTATCAACTTTGAAGCAACGTAACATTACTGCAAAACAAACACAGATAAATATTCTAGAGGACGCCTTTTCATTCACAAAAGTAGTCAGTAATTATCTGAAAGCAGTTTCCAGTTTGATAAAATCATTATGGTGTTATTTTCACATTTATATATTTATTTTATATTACATTATAATTTCTGATCAATATAGTTGCTGTTATACAATAATTTAAACCAAAGGGGACTATTTTAGCTTGTTTAAATATCCATTGATCATGGCCATATGAACAATATATACATTGCTTATACTTATGTGAATACTTTTCAGTTCATGCAGCCTGAAAGGTGATATTATGCTTAGTTTACCGGGGCATAGTTCGACTACCTACAGAAACTTTTTTCTTGACGGACTTCCCTATCAAATAAAAACACAGCTACTAATGATATTGTCTCAATATGAAAATCTGCAGTTTATTCGATTTCTTGATTTGGCAGCACAGGACACATTTCATATATATATATATATATATATATATATATATATATATATATATATATATATATATATATATATATATATATATAAAGAAGAGACCATTTAGTTTCAAACAAAAGTGCATACCCGGTATATATTTAACATGTCCTAATATTGTGAAACCAGAACATGAGGGAATTTTTAATGCCATGACAGTCTTGTTGGTTCATTGCAAATAGCATATTCGCGGGACACTTGTGTATATATGTGCTAATATTTAGAGGTTGTCTCATGGCTAAATTAGTATCCTACCCGGTACAGTTCGCCTGAGAGCCTGTATCCTCCCGAGACCCGAAGGGTAGAGGGAGGATACAGCACGAGGGGGGAACTGTGCCTAAACTACTATCTGGTCAGGTCATGCATCTTGTGCGGCACGTACCCTTGCAACGTAAGTGACGTCATGGCGCATAACGTCATTAGAGTCGCTGTATCCGCAAATATAGAACGTAAGGGATATACCGACTTTCAATGATATTTTAATGAGGAGATTGTATTTCCCTTGGGAAGATACTGGCTGTGGCTAGTGTAACATTATCCAAGTGTTCTAGTTGGATAGTTTCAGTATCCTCCCTTATTTTGGTGTTGGTATGTCTCTTGAAAGAGACTGTATGCTACAGATTTAAAATGCAGTACGAGGGCAGGTTTAGTACTACATTTAGGATACTATATAGACCTATTTCTTCCTGAAGGGGAGGTGGGCTTTTCTCACAGCAAATTATGAACCAGAAATTGTATGTTTTGGCTACTGAATTTGTATGTAACATCTCACAACTACATAATCCCAGGAAAAGCTGCATTTGCCTTTTTCGTTTAATTATGGCAGATACATTTGGGAAACAAAGATCATCCCATGGCTCAATCAGTCTCCTACCCGGTACAGTTCCCCCTCGAGCTGTATACTCCCTCGACCCTTCAGGTCTCAGGAGTATACAGGCTCTCGGGGGAACTGTACCGGGTAGGACATTGATTTAGCCATGAGATAACCTCTAAGTATCCAATGCTTAGAGTCAAAAGTTCCCTGATAACATTGTTTTTGACATCTAGCATACAAGCAAACCTGTGAAGTGTGCAGGCTGCTAATGATGTTAAAATACAGGGAGTGTATTAGGACTGGCCAATCAGATTGTTGGTTTTGTGGTACCCAAGTAACACAAAAAAGTACGTATCAAAGCCCCACTGGAATAACATTGGGCCGTGATACGCTCCCTGATACGCTCCCTTAAAAATCATCCAATCATATCCTTTACAATTTGTTACCCTAGCAACGCAAAGAAAATCCTCCTTTTCTTCTGCACAATGGCTTCTTTTTAAAGGGAGATGTTGTTCACTTCTCTGGCAAACAGAATTATGGACATGGAGTATTAAGCAGAGAAGGAAACCAGAAATTATATTGAGGTAAACGAGTCTGATACTTCCAGATTACTTGAAGAACAGAAAAGATACAAACGCATGCCAAAAAAAACTACTAATGAGGTCAACGACTTTCACAAATGGTTGAAGGGGAGGAATGAGCAGAGATCCATGGAATGGAGTCCTCCACCACAGCTTCATTTATCACTAGCTATACACAATGATTATTGCAAGAAAGACTGACATAGGTAGGAACTTGGAAGAATATGAACCAAAATCTCTTACAAGTAAATTTAATAGCATTGCAAGGTGTTTTGTCAGCAAAGAAACAAGAAATCAAATCCATTGGATTCAGAAACCGATCAAAAAAGGCTGACCCCATAACACCGGAGGATTTTGAGAAACTAAAACAAACTGAACTTATTGGAACACGTAAATAGATTAACCCTTCTTTGCTCTCTTCGATCTGTGATGTTTACATCCAGCACTTTACATTTTTTTCCCGGATGGTGGCGTTTCTGGCAGGTCCTCGCACCGCACATCCGGGAACCTCAATTCATCCTTTCAAAGTTATCCAACATTTTGTGCCGGTCTTTTTGAATTTCTTGCCACGAAACAACATTGAGAAAAACATCAATAAAGCTTGTACATCTTTGGAAATTTATTTTTAAGATACTTGTAACATTATAAATGAATCCACATTGTTTAAAATGCTGTCAAAGCTTCGTTGGTAGCAAATTTGGACCGATAAACGGTGTCCACTTGAATCACGATTCCGTCAATGCATTGTGCCAACGTAATTAGGCCTACACAGTGGCCACAGATCTGACAGTCATATCACAGTCTATAAACTCACATAATGCGATTCCTTTACCTATAGTTTATTCATTGGTATTGTAAAATCACTCTTCAATCCACTCTTTCCGCAATTTATCCATAATAACAAGATCACTGTGCACAGGCCTTTCTCCGGTCAACCAACGTTCAAATTTGATGTAATCCCCCCTCTCTCGTGAGGACATGAGTTCAGCAGTGGATAGTGTCATCGGACGGCAGTGTTAAACATTAATTCTCATTATGAGGCCTGTTCATTTTATTATTTTATCATCACTTGAATCTGAGTTTTCTTGTCTGTTATTTGAAAACTAGAGCATATTACAGAACTTCTGACTATACGTATTGGGTACATATCTCAGTTCATGGTTAGATCCGTATCCTTCCCTGTATTTTTTCCCTCTAGGAGCCTGTATACTCCCTCGGGGGGAAATGCTGGGAAGGATACGGATCTAACCATGGGATAAAATATAAATATATGTGGGAGTATGCCGTGATCTGTAAAATTTAAATGAGAAATAAGCTAAGGTATAGAAAGCCAATATTTGATTCAATTCACAACTAAGCATATGTGCTTGAAAATATATATCCACGACCTGACATGTACATTATATATATATATATATATATATATTAAATTGAATACAGGACCGGTGTCCATATAAGTATGTGAATGCACTTTTTGGGCAGTATTGTAAACACATGCAAATGTAATGTGAATACTCTCTCTCTCTCTCTCTCTCTCTCTCTCTCTATATATATATATATATATATATATATATATATATATATATATATATATATATATATATATATATATATATATATGTGTGTGTGTGTGTGTGTATGTATATTTATACATATATATGTATATATGTATGTATGTATATGCATGATATGATGTAGCACACATGTAGGCACATGCTTCAATGAATTTGCAACTTTGGAGTTTGGTCAGCCAGTATAGCGAAAAGGTCCAACATTTTGGAACGGAGACACCCCATTAGTCAAGTCGAGCTGCGGACCTGAAGTGGGATACGATTACTGCACTACAGCTACAGTCGTTCAGATGAGGGCCAAAGGAACGTTGTATGGGTAATAAGTGATGGGTTGACGGGGCCCATTGGTGGTTTACAATGAGTATACAGACGGACGTCGTATGCAGCTGAGTGTGTATTGTTGACAACAGTATGTGTTATACCAGGGATATGTATCGCAATCCATTTGCAGCTGAGTGTGTATTGTTTGCAACAGTGTGTGTTATACCAGGGATATGTATCGCAATCCATAATGTGTTGCTAAATACCAGAACAAGCTGTGTCATTTAATGATCGAAGGAAAGTGCATATTGCTTATAAATTCTCTGCTTTCATGTTGATATTGCTGTATTGGTAATTAGTAAGCTAACGATAGCAGCACGTGGCAGATCCTGATCGGTCGTTACCTAACCATTTGTGGTCTATGGCAGCCAAACCTTTCTTAGGAAACATGGAAAAAATTAGGAAAGGCTGTGACTGTGCATCCCCCCATCCACCACGATTGCTCAGGAGTTCTTTGCATTCAATTAATGACATTCGTAGCATATGGAATCATACTATTTAGTCCCGTGTGATAATGGGTGACCTCTTTGCGCCATAGACGTTTGTAAACAGGCCAATTTTGAAGTTTGTTCATGGCATAATTGAAACGAGCACGGTCACAAAGACATACGTTTGCTGTGCATGTTTTTGTACACGGTGTTGTAGACACCAATCAAACATTGTGTTGCTAAACTTTGATTGTCAAACAGGACTCATTTTGGCGGGAAGAAACACAATACTTTAGGATATAGGGATATGAACTGTATCCCTAACAAGTTAAATTTCTACTATACGGACCTCATATTGGTCATTCATTCACATTTTGCATTCAAATGATCTTCCTCCCTGTATAAAACATATTGAGGTCCGTTTATCGCAAAAAGCATTAACACATGTGTATGCATTTTACAGACTTCAAAAATTGCGCTACCGTTGCGGTCTTGGTCATGTGCAGTGCCAACTTTCATCATTTAGGAACCTCAAGTATATTAGGCCTGTGACACCAGACAGCACTCGGCGGTAAAGCTTTAGTCGTACATGTACTATTTATGGTGACATAGGCATTTCTCTAAGTCCCAGGAAAACGAGTATAGTAATCCTTTCCAACTTATTTTCGTGTGAAGTGTGAAATTGTTATGTGTGATGGGAAATCGTCATGTGCAACCCAGAGACAAGTGATAATACTGTTATGTGGGTGATTTTGACTGTCAGACCAACCATCCAAGTCACAGGGAAACACATGAGCAACTGTTGACGGCAGGGAACATGGATGAATGTACCGATATTGACTTTATCAAACAGGGAAATATATTTCGGTATTGTAAAAATGGCGACATGGAAATACTTATGTGTTTAAAAGTTATCAGTATATTCTGCAAGCACACATTAAGCACGATATAAGATCAAATACATGAGGATCAAATGCGAAGTGTAAATAAGCAAATTCACATGGTAATAGGACTAAATGTTCAGCCTAGCAGAGGATGTCTGTATACCCTAGTGACGCCACCTTGGTTTCAGCTGTAGCAAAAACGCTTTTTATCATTGAATATTTCCGATACTCTGATAGCAGCAAAAATATATAATTTATTAGCCAAGGCAACACACTGAACAACGTAGGAGCCTTTTGCTCTTGTCAACTAAGTTCTATGAGCTGTCTTCAAACATCGTCGCCCCAAAGAACGTTTTTGACTGTAAATTTTTGAGATAGAGAATAGTAAAATTTCCAATTTATGAACGAATATGTGTGAATATTACCTGCTGAAATTTTGACGATTTTGAGTATTTAAAAAAGCTGCATACGGGCTGTGCTGTAGACTGGTGCGACACGATCACATTTGAAAATATATGTCACACTCCTGTTATCTTTATGATCATCATCACCAGCAGCAGCATCATTATTGTTAAGGTAATTAACAAAAGCAAACATCTGCAGTAGTGCAATAGGGAGAAACTATAGCTTAAAATCATATTTGTTTGGAAGCAACAGCTGAGCTGAGCAAAGGACTATCACAGTCCTCTTGTTACAACTCAGTAAATTAGGAACGTACAAGACATAAACCGACCCATAACGTACTCAGGAATTTGTTCTGGCTATTCGTACCAGTTCAAAAGGTTTGTGTTTTCAGGTTATAACTGAGTTGCACTCTTAGGCTTTAGTAAATAATGATAGGCGTTCAAAACTTTTGTCACGTCTGTTTTGTGTCTGGATGGGAAAAAAGTCAATAAGGCACAAACTAACGTTTGTCTTTTTTTTACACGAGGATACGTTAGCTCAGGGTTTATGACGTCATGTCCATGTTACTGCAGTCATATCGTTGTCTTTAGTGACACCGATATCACAGTATGTTTATACATTTGCACACGTTGTTTCCGATGTGTAAAGTTCTATCGTCACTTGAGGACATTGCCTGGATTGTGTTGGCATTAGTAGTTCTATAATACATTTGCTGTGAATGATGTTTCTTGACTTGATGTATGTGCTGTTGCTCACAGGATAAGGTTAATTTTACAGGATATATCTATGTTAGTTTTTCTATATGGTAGTCGGCCATACAGTTGAAACCCTACTTTTGCAGTGTGAATTACAAAGTGCTGAACTAATTGCAAAATAAAGATTTAGAATTGGCTATATAGTTTGAACAAATACATTGGAGATATTTTCTAGTGTCCTTTTCTTCTTCTCTCGCCGCTTTCGATGAAACAAAAGACATATGGAATATATATTCGCCACCGTCGCTGCCACACGTAGTCATATTTGGCGTCATGGGTTGTCATCAGCAAACCGTATAATGTAAATTAAAACCCGGCATGAAAAAAAATTGGAGAGATATGCAGGGGGGTGTTATCCATTATATTTAGGATTTGAAAATTTAAATCATGATACAAACGGTAGAAATCACTAAAAACGCTATCAACTTAGCATGTTTGCCAATATATTATATTGACTCATAAATCCTGATAACTGATGGTCTGCAACAAATGTTGAAGTTGGTATGGCTATATATCAATGTCACTTACTGTTTGATTTTGGCCATATAAAACTGGTATCATTATTGATCTCATAAGCCCCAAAATATCTTGTCAATTTCAGACAGAGCATAGGAGTGTCTGGTCTACCCGATTTTTCACATGTTTTCACGCGGTTATTTATACCTACAAAATATAATTAAAAAGAGTGATCATCTTGCAGCTCATTAAAAGGATTACAAACATTTTTTTTCATGAAAATGTCCCTTACAATTTTTATACCAAATAAAGGCCATAAAGGATGGAACTAAATGGGAACATTTTGATGTAATTGTTATGGCGACCAGCTCTGCATAATACTACTTACGATATCAACGTGCCAACAGCCTGAGCACTCCAGCTGTATCACCGTGTGTACTGCTGCTGGTGTACATACCTTGTTATTTACTTGAGTGGTATCTATGCATTGCTGTCAACTATCACGCACAATTCTGCCTTTCTGGTTGCAAAATTAAGAAAAATACAACACCTTTCATCCCTTGCTGTCATATTTTATATCCAAACTCCTATCATGCTACCTCGGCGCAGGCATAATTACACCCGAGGAACCTTAAGGGTACAAAAAATGTTTAAGACACATGGATTTTTCTACTCAGAATAATACAAACAGTATTTATCTATATGAAATAAGTACAAACAACAGGGAGATACACAGCTTTTCTTGTTTTTGTTTTTTCATGCCATGGGTTAAAAATGGTCTTGTATCAGTCTATTAGTTTACAAATATGGCAAACTTTTCGGCCCACGTTGGTAGGCTAAACATAAAACAAATTTACTTTTCATGTCCATATAAAATAGGTTCATACTATTGGCAATTATGTCTGTTTCAATTAAAACGCCGGCTGTAGAAAGTTTATACTCTATAACATGATGAATTGTTACTTTAGACTGGCCTCACCTCTCCTGCTCGCCGCTGCGGCCAATGAAATAACTTTGCAAGACCTGTCCCACAGACTGGGGAAACAGGAAAGATAGTTGACATATTTGAACCCTAGACAACCATTGACAGAGTGTGTTCATCAGAACCGCTCCAACCTGTGTGAAATACTAAGCTTTGCCAAATACACATTACCACAAGGCGGTCAGTGGCTGCGCCCATGGGATATCTTGTATCGAACTGGATTTACTAAAATGAAATGTGCACACTCTAAAAATGATGACCAGGTGTATTTCTACACCTATCCAAAATGATGTTTTGTCCTCTCACCAGTACATAATATTGGTTCTTCACAGGCCTCAAAGCAATATTTGTCAATTTGATTAATTCTTTTCTGTTATAATTTTCAACAGTTTTTTTTTTGTACACGAACAATAACGGAATTGTTTTCTTGCTTGAATCAATAGCATGCCATTCGAGGCGGATGAATGAGGGTATCAGCAAGGTAAAGAGAACCCAGACAACAGGAGGGCTACGTCTTAATGCTGTTACGAGATTGAAAAATTTAACACACTGGTTTGAAAAAAAAGATTCTTTTCCCTTAATTGTTCTGTGTGGAACGGGTCTCCTCAAAATAGACATTACTATCATAATTTCATAACACTGACAGGAAGTAAATATATTGATAATTAGGTTCCTTTGGTCACGACACTTTAAGGAAGTCAATACAGTAATAATGAAGCTGACCTGCCCACAGCATTTGAAGGAAGTGGTAATAAAGCTGTATTGCTCACAACACATTGAAAGTGCTGGCTGTGTTTAGCAGGCTTGTAAAGCAAGCTCGCGCATCTGACTGTATATATAAATGTAAAGGTCACAGAAGATGGCAGCCGACGTTATATAAAGTTGTAGAAAAATGTTTTTCCATCCTCCAGGATCGGTTCGGCATTTGGTATCTGAGGCTTATGTTCGACTGGCTAGTTAGCTCTCCCTGCATGTTGTAAATGATGAGGCAGGATCCAAGTTGATGCTGTTCACTATCTGATGCTTACAGAGCAGTTCTTATAGCAACAAAGTTTCTCACTAATCTCCTCACAACTCTGGCAAAGCAAGTGGGCTCGGCCTTCTATACTCCAGTATGATGCAATACATCGAGATACTTTGTACATATTGTATAAGTTCACACATAATGCTTACGAATATACCATTCCCATGATTTCATACACTAAAACAATATGGTTGCTTTTCTACTTCCTGTTTAATCTCTCTCTCTGGTGGCTTGTATTCATACTATAATTCTGCCACCGGAATAAATTGATTTCGTATAATATTTTTATACTGAAATCAACACACACCGACACATTATATATATGTATATATATATATATACTATATGTTTACTATTAACAGACTATATAGACATTACCCATGGTTTATACCAAATTGTTACTGCAATGCTTGATAAAGGCAGTCAAGATCATCACCGTAATTTGTGAAAATTTCAAAAGCCGTTGCACTGGAGACAGAAATTGTGGTCTCAATTGTATTCCTTTATCAAAACCATTTGTGTGGCATTACTTCGTCAAAAGGACACTGTGGGTACCTCCGATCATGATGTGAGGGCGAGCGTGGTATTCACTGCTTACAAACCGGGATTTTGACTCCAATTTAGGGAGGCCAGATTTCCCTAAATTTTGACTGGACAGACCCAGTGCTCTTGTCAGATGTCTTTCAATATTACCACCTGTGTAGGAAAATCACAAAAATTGAAAACACTCCAATTAATGTCTTGATATGTGGACAGAGTCCCATATCCTTTGGCTATAAATGCAATGATGTCACCAAAGTCTGCTAAGATATCGCATGTATTCAGGTTCAACAATTTCAATTTTCCTTTTCCCATCAAATCATTATATTCACAAGGTAATGCACACAAGATCCATCCTTGTGAACTCGGATCTTATTCTGATGAATGGCACGAAATGCCCCCCCAAAGGAAAGAGAAATTGATCATAATTTGTGTTCCATAATGGCACCAATAATTATGGTTATAGCTAGGACCCTGATTTCCAGGCAAGGAACTTACAGTGTTATGATGTTTCCTTTATACATCCTGTCTACATTCTACATTGAAATCCATCCATATCTAACATAGCCGATCTTCTCTCTCCATGCTTCTTGAGTGGTTCAATTTTCATGATTCTTTGTCCGATTCACAGATTCAAAGGTTGTCAGCAATTATAGTATGTGGTATCGGTCATGTACTTTCTGGGTGCGATAAATTATATCTACACTGGGATACCAGCACTGCAATTATTTATCTTCATCTTATGTTTTGAGTATATAAAAAGCTATACAACAATCAAGCATTGAATGCACTATTGATAAGAATCAATTTACAGTCACTATTGATCTCATCACTTCACACCAATTAGTATAACCATCCCATATTTAATATCTATCCACTATTAATATCAATTTTCAATTAATATCAATCCAATAACACATTTTCATGCATGAGTTAAGAATGACGGTGATCAATATTGGAGCAAATACCAACCAGCTCCATTCATAAAACCATCTAATTTACTTGGTAAGCCAGCATGTACAGTTATGGCTCCACATATATTTTTGGTTGTTCCATTTCAGTCTTTTCTTCTGCCATCTTGACTTGAAGATATTGACAAATTGTCAGTTTTATATATATTGATTGTTTTGTGATAAAATCATTAGGAGCACCCTCAACAAAGAACTGAAGCAGACGCTAATCAAACAAGTTACTTTCACATTTGTATACTCCTGTCACATCATAATTTCAGATCAAAGAAGAGGATATTTACACAACAAATATAAACACAACTCAAACAAAGGACCCTAACTTAATTTTATTTATGATCTGTTGATCATAGCTTTTCCAGAAATACTTTTCACTTTATTTAGCGTAAAAGGGAATAGTAGCCTCATTTTAGCGGGGCATAGCATTACTACCTGAATTTTGCTGCATTACTGCCAATTATTAGCTCTTGCAAACACAATATGCCATCAACTGACCGACCCTTCTCCCCCAATTCTGAGGAAACTTGTGATTCACTTGTATGCTGTTACCAAATAAGGTATCTATGATCTTTCAAGCTCAAATCACGCAAATAAAAGATTCCACCAGCTCTTACGATGCTTTTATTATATTCCTCTTGACGGAGAAAATTTTGGTGCAAACCTTAAGAGAAACTCACCATGCTAGTCTATCATGCATCATCAACATTCATTGGTGACTTGCACCAAAGAAAGCTATCATTTACGTCTTATTCTAATGAAGGAATGGTTCATTTCATTTGAATAAACTCAAAATTTCGTAAGTGAAATCTCCGAAACCTGAATATGTGTTCATTTTTCTGTGTACAGCATATACGGTTATCTGTGCCTCTGTGTCTGTGCTCAGTTTGTACAGTGACAGTTGTAATGTCGTTGGCGTGGCTTTTTCCATACAGAGTGGCTTATCCTTTCGATATGTTGGTTAATTTTTTGTGCCTTTTGTGTACAAATAGGTACACCTGCAGTGTACACTTTCATCCCGGACAGGCTCGAGCAAGACGGCCACGGCTGTTGCATAGGATTGCATACTGTGGGAAATAAATTTGTGTGAAAAAGGAATTGGGCACTTCGAAAAACGAACCATAAAATCAATAAACTAGTGGCAATGCCTGTTAGGAAACTGACTAAATTGTTCTATTAGGGCAACAGGTCTTGACCCACCAGCTGTAATCTTAAATTTTAAAGGTTAAAGTTCTCTTATTCGGAAGACAACCTATTTTGATTGTCACGCCTGCGGCATAAGACCTCTTTTCGTTTTGACAAATTTCATGGCCTAGAACACGAAGAATCAATATTTTTCAACATACTTTTTCTGTCATTATGTTCCTGTTATTTGTTTTAGGTATCTGTTAAAAGAAAATTTCTCCAGACAGTTGTTTGACAGATAAAAGTAGACAATGGGACACATATACTGAACATCACCTGCATGTACACGAAGAATGCAAGGCAAGAAAAGGCCATTTCCTTTGATGTGTTGTGTATATTTTAAGCATACGTATAGCATAAAAAAACCTCGATGTCCAATACGTACACCCTGTGCAAAATAAAAAGGCCTTTTATGGATGTCCCGAACCACTCAATATGACACTGTTCTATTTTCTCTTTGGGTTTTGAGTCTGCTTCAAAGCTTCAGGATTTTTTTTTTTTTTCATTTGGATTTCTTGGTACTGTTGATGGGTTAAGAGTACTCTCCAAATCGTCAAAAACAGTCTTGGTGCCATGTTGGAGACAACTGTTTCAAGGCAGAAGAGCTCCATACCCCCAGCAGATGAATGGCCAACTTGGGTACTATGCGGGCCCAGATTAAGCTTTCATCTGTTGCACAATATGTGCAACATACGTGTTATCCTGATAAGACCAATAAGTCCCACTATACCCATATGACAGACAAAAGAAAATAATTAACAGTCACAGCTATCTGGTACTAAGTCACCAATCAAAAATGCCTCTCCATTTAATCATTTATCAGCGATTAAGGGGACTGTATGCTGCGCACAAACATACAGCTACTTTTTTCCCAGTTTTAAAAGATCGTTTTCAGCATGGCAATTTGCTTCGAATTGACTGGGTTTTAGCTCCAAATATAACAGATCATGCGTCATCGTAAGAATATGTGATGTTAAATAATTCTAATTCGATCTTTCTACCACTGTATCACAGTACATGACATCGGCATGTCAAGAAGCATGTGTCATTTTTACCAATTCCTGTAGTGTGCACATTGTACGGATAAGCTTCAAAATAGTTTTTTGTAACTGCGAGATGATCGGAGGAAAATAGACACATAAATATTACATTAACGCTTGTTTTGTTGAAAGCCACAGTTTATGTTAGTGCAAGTAAAAGGACAATATAATAGGACGGCCGTGTTCAGTAGTAATAAGAGTCTGAAGGTGATGTAAATTACATCAGAAAAACTAACATTACACCCAATTAACTTACGTTTTCACTACTTCTGGTTGAATACAGAACGCAAGTAGAACATCAATTTCATTATGCAAGATTTATAGCAACGTGCTAGCGAAATCAAAATATTTTGAAGCTACACTTTCAGTACATTAAACTGTGTCATAAATTTGCCAACATTATTAAGGGTCCAATAATAAATGGTTTCTTTTACACAATATTTGAAGCCGCTTTGACATATTGCCACAAAACCATTGCCTTCGTAGACAGACCAATACCGCCGCGCTATTCATACTGTGGATTTCTATTGACGGCGGACTTGGTCTGCCGAGGAGCTGCATCAGCGTTCAGATCCTAGCGCTGATGCTCCGTGAAACGGGCCGCCCTGATTGGCTGCGCTGTGAAGCGGAAGTCATAAATGCGAGTAGCCTTCTGGGATAATTTTAGCGTCGTAGACATGGTTGTATCTAACCCAGGTGCGAACGAGTTGTGTATTGGCGGGCGGTACGGTAGCAATTAAAAAGTGTTTGATATTGAGATAAGGTAATCAGCGAGTAATTGAATTAGCGCCTATAGGGGTGAATTGGCTACTGTGGGATGCGATGTGTGTACGGTGATTCCAGAGCAGAATAGCTCTGACCGTACCTGTTGCATCGCCATCGCGTTTTACCGTACGCTGCCTGCAACAGCCTAAACATGGATGACGAATTCCGGGACTTTGTTAAAAAAGCAGTTCATGCGTGCGGCAAAGATTTTGAGACATCGTCAGAACAAAATAAAGCACTATATGAAATAATAGTGAACAAAAGGGATACGTTTGTTATACTACCTACAGGCAGTGGGAAGTCCATCACCTTTCAACTAATCCCCAAGTTATACGATATCATCCAGGGCAAAGACGATGGGATAGTTGTTCTTGTGTGCCCGCTAGTTAGCTTGTTAAAATCGCACCTTGTTGAACTAAATTCAATGGGGATTTCCGCGTGTATTCTGGGGGAAAATGATGACGGAGTGCAAGATGGGAAGCATCAAATACTGATGGCATCTCCTGAAACTTGGCTAAAGAATCAAAGATGGAGAGACATGCTGTTGTCGGACAAATACCAGAAGAATGTCACAACCATCGTAGCAGATGAATTACATTGTGTACCCAAATGGTTAGTAAACAGTTTGACGAAAAATCTGCTGCCTTTTTGTATGTTCATATTAAAAGCTTTTAATTTTAGTATGGTGCTAATTTGATACATTTGAATATTTCATTCAAATACATGTATGACGAATTGTACTGTCACACAGGACCAAAAATAAAAGCTGGTTTTAATATACAGAGAATTATAATACAATTTACACAGTGTATAACAGGATAATACTTGGCTACACTACGCGGCTACACTGATTAGCTGATCGGTCACCACAGTGTTTACTCATGCATATTTATGACCGTCGCCCGTCTTGGCCTTGCGTGCAATACACAGTTTTTCTATTGGGCCCTCCGTCCATTACACAAATTCGCTATTGGCCGCCGTCCCGTAGTAACCATATCAGAAATCTTCGCACCTAAGTTTTATGACCAGTTTTATTGCCCTGTGAAACGGATTAATGCAGGTCCTCGGCAGACCCTTCGAGCGGGGTTATGTTTTTTTCGCCCTCAGTCGGACCGCGGTGAGAAGGGTCTGTCTACGCAGGCAACAAAACCACTGCAGCTTTCTGATACCAAATGTGCCACACGGTACATCTCACAACAAAATATGCACGCAATCTTTATCAAAAGATACCTGATGTGGTGCAGTGTCGCCATTTCCTAAACAATAGAAATCCCTCGTTTAAATTTCATATTCTCTTGGCCCATTTGCAGCAGTCATCCCCTATGGTTACCTGACAAATATAGAAAAAATGGAACAAGTATAATTTTACCATACCTCATTCCATAGCTTAACTGCTTTGGTACCTAGAATATAGAGATTGGATTAGGAAAGTCTTATCAGAATGATGTTTACAACAGGAAATGGTGTTTTAGTGCATTGCTTTGGTTTTCTGACTCTCTTTGCCTTTGTGTTGCACACCGCCATGAATAATTTGGAAAGTAGAGAATTGTGTTTGCGTGTACCCCCACCCCACCCACTTTCAAGCACTTGTTAACATTTCATTCACCATTCATCCCAAGAGACTTTATACTAATGCGGAGCATAACAGACAATTGTCAGAAGTCAATATTTCAAATTTTAAAGTTGGTACGTTTCATTTCATTAAAGGAGTATCTATCCCGTGGCATCTGCAATGCATACGGAGATGTGTTTGAAATGCCAAAACAAGCATGACGTTCTGCGAAAGGAATCCCTTACAAAATTCACCAGAACCATGATTTTTTTATCACACGACGAAACTTAATACCTTCTGACAAATCGACTTCACAGTTTCGAATAAATTTTGCTAGATTTATCCACAAATGAGAAAATAACTACCACCACTGATCGCAACAAATGAAAACAGAAAAATGTAATGTATATATTTGTCTTGGTGCACATATCTCTCATTCACATTGGGATTTCTTTTTGCTTTATTGCAATGTCAGGTAATTTTAATACGTTCACCTGCATCACCTACACCGCCACCGTAGGAGTCCAATAAATTCACCATATTGGATGACGGCCTTTACATGGTAATGACACTATATATTAGTTGCATGGGTTATTTGGGTCTGGGGTGTCACTTAGTGTCAGTAGTTACCGTGTGGAGGAGCCACGGAACTCTGGCCATGGAAATCGCTTATGAAGTCCGCATTTTCATGTACTGTTGCAGAGACATTGGTTTTTCAGGAGCGAGAGGATGCTAGCTTACCGTGTACATCGGCATGTACCTACAGAAAAGGTTCCCTGTTAGAGTGGACATTTATTCACCAGGGTCATTGTTATGAAGTGGGAACCCTTAGTAGTTCTTGTATCTCAACAATGAGTTCTACATTCGCCGCACGTTTTACTTTCGCCACTTATAGAGGTAATTTGCTGTGTCAAAACACCAAACTCGAGGATGAAAAGCGATACAATCGCAGAGTTCAGAACATCTATAGCCTACAGTTGTCCATATGATTATCTTTGGTAGGTTTAGGTACATGTTCGATGTACATAGTCATGTAGTTCGTACAAAATTAGATTCGTAGGTTAGGCTCCCGTCCTATCTAACTCTAGAGGGTACCGGTATTCCCGCCATACCAACCATAATGACATCCAAAAAATATATCTATTTTCGATATATAAGGGGTCTATACTTAACGCAGGAATCTGGATTGAATAATAAAAGACATCACTCTGGCTGTCTTCATGGAACATTCAACTTTGTGGGCTTTAATCCAGATAAGATTTCCAAAATATACGAAGAATAACAGATTATTCTGTCCCTACTGTTGTTGTGCCTCCTTCCTTGTAGAGTTCTCTTTTGTGCTGATTGGTTACTTGTATTCCAGCACTTTTGTATCAGCTGACGAATGACCTGCCAGAAAATGAAAAAAAAAAATAAGAAAGACAAAAAAATATATATTTTTTAATCATGTGATTTCTAAGATGAGAAAAGTGTCTTTTAAATGGAAATTGAACTCCAGCTAAATATATATCGGAACCCAACCCACATGGTGTGCAATGACCTTAGATTAGATCATATCAGAGCAACATTATGTGGATAAACATTTCCAGTTCAAGAACCTGGGAACTTTATTCATCTGTCTGTGGTCGCAAGGTTGGACCACGACATTTTAGTCAGCAGTTTATGCTGAATTCGTTTCATTCAACAGTTTCTGCTGAATTCCAAAATCAAAGTCTTATTGGCCGCGGCTGGCAGGGTTCTGTCAACATTGCATATGACATTCTCTCAATTGGTGTTAGCAATGCGACGCCAAAAAGCCAAAACCCAAACCTTGCTTGCAAACTCAACTTTTATTGGTACATTTTCATGTTTTGTTGTCGAATGGAAAGGAACCAATACATTAATGCATTAAAATCATTTACAGTCTGTCTAAAAACCTGATGGGACCCTCGAATTCAATTTTACAAATAACACCCAATCTTCATTTTAAAATCCACTTGGCCTATATGATTTCTCTTTGCCTTACCAACCCACACAATTTTTCAAATGATGATAAGCAACAATGTATATGTTTTTCCTTGATAAAAACTACTTAAATACTGAGGTGGGAGGCAAAAGCAAGAGCCATAACACATGAAGTCACCTGTGCCTGTTTTGGGTCAAAAGGCTATTTGAATACCAATGTTTTGGATTCCTAACAGCCTAGCAAAGAACGGTGGTCCCTTTTTGTTCTTTGCCAGGTTTTTGAGAATTTTTTACAAACAGATGCTGTGTTTCTTTAGAAAGTCCTCCTCCCCTCACCATTGTGACAGGCAGACCACTGTGCAGGTCTTGTGCATTGTGACACAATCAGTTTGTACTTAGTCTTCATCCATAATATAATAAAGAGGGGTAACATGGTCCTGTTTTAGACACACACTCAAGCACAAGACCTAGTACCTGTGCAAGTTATTGTGTACTGATTGAAATGCCCTCGCCGTTTTGTAAATAATCAAGTGACCTTAACTGTTTATTGCTTTTCCATTCACTCCCACAAATACCGGTACAGTATTTTAAGTAGTTTTAATGAAGGAAAAACATATACATTGTTTCAAATCATTATTTGAAAAATTGTGTGGGTTGGTAAGGCAAGGAGAAATCACATAGGCCATGCATTTAAATAAAAAGATGTGGTGTTATCTGTAAAATTAAATTCTGGGGTCCCATTAGGTCTTTAGACAGACTGTAGTTGTGCTTTGATGGTTGAAAATAGCCTTATGTTGCTATGACTAAGTTTTTTCCCATCACTGAGTTGACTCATGTTACAGTCCTTTGCAATTGTCTTAAATCATTGATTTATATCTTCATTATTTGAAAAAAAAATAATTAAAAAAAAAACAAGTATTTCAGATATTTGTTTAGACAATATTTTTGAAGTGTCATTGTGCTCGAAAGCAAAAATGCATTTCCAGATAAAAATATTTGTGTTGATTCTGGTTTCTTCTATAATGTCATCTTGTACACATCTTCGAGCCCAAATTAAAACAGAGTAAAAGGTCTTCCGAACAACATCCCCTTTCTACAAAGCTGACGATACATTCAAAAGACAATTTACTGGAACAAATCGGCGGACCTTGATGACTTCAACGGAAAATAAGTCCCACCCTGTTCCATGCGAACCCAGAAATATTTGTGTGCATTTTATAACTCATTTGCCAGGTAGCTTTATGGATGGAAGTATATAAAAGGTTGCTGAGGTAAAAGAAACCTCAGAAAAAAATCCAAAAATCACTGAGGCGTTACAATTTATCCACACAGGGTTCATCGCTACCAAGTATGAAGTTTCTGACGGTTTTGGAGAAGTCCAAAATGTGAATTACCACTTCAATCTCCATACACTTACATGGTAATCAATGGGGATACATGCATCAACCGACAAGTTCTCAAATTGAAAAATGTGTCTAAAATCATGGATCAGGAGTATTAATACGTAGTGAACAACTTAGTTTACCCTCCCACATGATACATTAAAGGGCCTACAGAATGACACATTAAAAATGGCATGAAACGGACCCATATGGATTGTTATTACTTTGTGTGATTAATTTCAACAACTTTTTCGGTGATAATATAGTTTTCTTTAGCTTTGAAAAGCTTGAGCCCTCTCAGCTCGATGTGGCCAAAGTTCGCCCCCTTTTTTTTTTTTTTTTTTTTGAAAGGAGCCATGACGTCATCTGGGGAACTTTCTCCACAAAACCAACCAGCGTGTCATCAAGGGGAGTTGTTTGTGAAGCGAGGGGCATTAACGATGAGTTCGATCTTTCATGTGAGTTTTCTGGAGAAGAGAACGACGAGAGGAGTTCTGAAGGTGGTGACAGTGATGAGATTTTTTTTTTTGGGGGGGGGGGATCGGCCAGACTTGTCAGATTTC
Source organism: Hermodice carunculata (assembly GCA_964020975.1). Classification (NCBI taxonomy): domain Eukaryota; kingdom Metazoa; phylum Annelida; class Polychaeta; order Eunicida; family Amphinomidae; genus Hermodice; species Hermodice carunculata. The sequence continues at coordinate 65,297,239 of OZ026618.1, read as the reverse complement.
AGGTGTACGTCCATACTGGCGAGAAACCGAAGGCACATGTGTCCACAGATCGGCTGGTTCAACAAGACAGGTCGTAGAGATTGCATAGTTTAGAATGTCGATGGTACGGTGCATTTGGTTCGTACAAAATACTATGAAACTAAAATTCCCTCTGGGATTTTTGCTTTAACAAATTTGAGTGTAAAAGATGAACCGCACCTTACGCATTATGGGTCTGCCACAAGGGGTGAGGGCTGACCGCCACGACAGCTTGCTCAAGCGAAAAGACCATGACGCACAGCTACTCACAGTTGCGTGACGGCTGCGCTGGGTGTTGTTATGGAATGTATTCGGGTAATTCATCTGAAGTCTTTGAACTATGACCCCCACCTTCCATTATTGTGGTTAAGGTATACCACAGTCAATAGTTTGGACAAATATTCCACACCGACTTGCTTAATGACAGTGTACTAGGCCGTGTCGATTATGACATTGACGCATACCGGCCTCGTGAATTTCGTGTAAAGAGTTATAAAAATACTGTAAAACTACACAATATACTAGATGGGAAAAAACGATAAATACTTGTGGGGAAAAATTTGTCATTTGCATTTTAATGTGTTTTCTGAAACAATTTAAAAACATGTAGTGTGATAGTATTCTCCGTATTTTCCATTTAGTGAAATGCAAATTTCTACATCATTAAAAAATATAAATCTAAATGAATAAAATTAAATATTAAAGAAATTAAACAAGAAATCGCTTTATTAACATTTTGCACATTGACTCCATAATAATTTTTAACCAAAGGGGACTGCGGGAGGCGGAAAAATGGCGGATCAGGAATTCAATTACCAATAATGTGCCGATAATGTTAGATACTAGGTCATTACAGGCACTTGTTTCCTTATTTACGTTGCTTTTGAAATAATAGCAATGTCAGAATCATATGAGTTGGGTAACAATTTCCATCAAATATATCATTGATACTTGAAGTGGCGTTTTGCCAATTTGTTTTCCTTCCCTGACTGAGGCGACAGGTACGATTATGATCATTACAGTCACAGTAATAGCACAAATTGATATTTATGGTGAACATTCATCACATGATGAGACATACCTACACGTGTTGGAAAGCTATAAATTCATTAAAAGCAATGTCTTTTTATGGTTTTGGTCACTTTGAGCAAGGACACCAAAGCAAGGTTGTTTTGCTCGCCATGCACAATTAGCTGCGTAAAACTACGCGGAAAAATCAACAGGGTGACTGCATTTGATGAACATGAATTTGAACCCTTCATTTTGAGCTACGGAATCAACCATACTTCATGAAATCTTAAGAAAGGCAATATTACATGTGTATTCCACGCATTGTCAAGCCTGAAGGCGAGCGGGTGAGCATGCCTTATGCTTTGGGATTCCTCACGCTTTCCTTTCGTTGGATTTTCGACATGCTTCATATTTTTCACTCTTTCAACGCCAACCCCGACTTTAGTCGACCCAATTAAGACGGAGTGCTCTCAGTTATATTAAGGATGCTAGATTCACATTTCTTGTAAAAACTCCTTTCACTCAAGTGCCTACATGCCTGTAGTTCCATAGAATAATGGTCTGGGTCATAGCTTTTTGCCGAGAAAAGGTGTTGACTCAATTTATTTATTTATTTATTTATTTATTTATTTATTTATTTATTTATTTATTTATTTATTTATTTATTTATTTATGTATTTATTTATTTGTTTGTTTGTTTGTTTGTTTGTTTGTTTGTTTGTTTGTATGTTTGTTTGTTTGTTTGGTTGGTTGGTTGGTTGGTTGGTTGGTTGGTTGGTTGGTTGGTTGGTTGGTTGGTTGGTTGTTTTTTTTGTTTTTTTGTTCGTTCGTTCGTTCGGTCGGTCGTTGGTTGATTTGTTTGTTTATTTTTTTATTTATTTATTTATTTATTTATTTATTTATTTATTTATTTATTTATTTATTTATTTATTTATTTATTTATTTATTTATTTATTTATTTATTCAGTTATTTAGTTAGTTAGTTAGCTTGTTAGTTAGTTAGTTAGTTAGTTAGTTAATTAGTTAGTTAGTTAGTTAGTTAGTTAGTCAGTTTGTATTTGCTTGCTGCTTTGTTTTCTTTGTTTGTTTGTGTGTTTATTTTTATTTATTTACTAGTTATTATGTCATATACATCCTATAAATTCATTCAAATGGGCAGCCTTTACCAAGTATAAAGTAAAGGCAAGCAGCGGCCATTATAGAAAAGTGTATCCGGGAATTAGAGGCCGCCAAACAGGCTGAATAGTACACTACTTCTGGCCCGTTGATAAGTTTATTTGGTTGTTGAAGCCAACCTTGAATTCACCTCATTTGTGCATCGAAAGTGATGATAGTGATTACTGAAGGTAGAGGTTTAGACATAGAGAGTGACTTGATTGGCCATTGAGCATACAGGCTTTTTTTTCGGAACTACACCCAAGATGCGGCACTGTTGCTCTTACTTGTATCATAAATAACTTTCATATAATCATTACGTTTTTATTTGCTACAAATGCAGACATCCTTAGGATCCAGAAAATATGTAAGCGCATACTGAGGCGAAACCATAGGACCAATACCCCTATGTTCTACCTTAATTGCTTATCTTCGTGAACAGACTGACTAATTACCACTATCTACCCAACTCCAAACCATTTTGAAGCCAACATGACAAGAACACACTCCACTCTGTGCGTGGTCCCATGGACTTTTATCTGGCAGGACTGGGTACTTACTGTCATTGCCTGCATGTATGACAAGCCCCACTCATTCCAATTTTGGGTTTTCATAAAAAAAAAAAAATAAAGGAATTTTTTTTAAAAAAATATGGAACTTGGTTTAAGCGTTCTCTTGCATGCGTTATAGCAGTGCTCTCTGCTGTTGGTTTGAGACTGTTTGATGGTGCTAACAAAACTGTGGCACTTATTCCATGCTGTACAACCAACATACATCATAAAATACGCAATTACAACTTGCCAAAATGTACGATAAATTAGGTGACAATTGTAAATATGTCTTTATTACAAACCAATGGGTCACCATGACAATGCGTATTGAAAGGTTGCGTTTGTGATAAAGTTCATCACTGTACCAGTTGGTGGCGTCTGTGTTGTAGTTATGCTGATATCAGTTGCATCCTTTGTCGCTTGGTAAGTAGCCGAGAGAGGGATTTATCACACAAAAAGATACGCGACTTTACTTCCTCAGTTGTCATGGATATGCAGTGTACAGGTAAAAGATAGCACTTGTAATCAAAAGGTTTCTTCCTGCAAAGAGCAATAGCATTACCCAATAAAAGCATTGAAGCGACAGAACGACGATTTGCACATAGCCTTTCTTGATCTACTCCATTATGCTAGGAAGAAAGTTTGCAATATTACTGTTATCAATTTTTGTAGCATGTATCAACGTGTTGTTCATAATTTTATACATGCTAAATTACCAGTGATTTCTCACAATGTAATTACTCTCATCCCCACATTGGAGAATTAGGACAATGGCTTATTCCATAGAACATGTAGAACTTCACGAAACTGTACTGCAGAATATATCTTCATATTTTAATATGAAGGCGGGATGGCAAGGGTAATGACTATACAAAATGACATGCAATCTACTCAAACACAGCTCTCTCAATGGCAAATTACGTATCTCAGTTCCGATATTTGTACCCAATAACCCATGTATATTTAATCTATATTACATGGTGTATCTATAAATAATAATAATTTAGTAGGAAATTTCCCCTTTACAGCGGGAGCACCAACGGAACGGGGGAAATCCCATGATACGTCCAAAATATATACAAATAATCAGGCATCCTCATTATCAATCAAATAATCGTCGTATGTTAAAATTAGTATAGTAACTATAAGTAATAATTTATGTCCTCCGCACCAAAACTAGAGATAAACCACTCATTGGGACAAAACTCGAGAAAGCGTAAGGACATGGACATTATACATGTTTCATATACTAGTACAATGCAGAACATATAGCTTCCAGCGTCATTGTTTAGAAAACAATCAGGTATATATACATTGGAGGAGGTCTATTTACAAGAGGTACATGTAGAACGATCATACAATCTGTCATTCCGAGAAGTCATTAAGTGACTGTCTCCTGTAATGCCAAGCCTCAACCAAATAATATTTGGTTGGATTTTCTATGAAAAATAACGTATGTTGGTTCCTTGGCGAGCACGCAGATGATCTTGGACAGGACATTGGTGAATTATTTGACCAAACATGTAAAACATATGTTTTACATGTTTGGTCAAATAATTCACCAATGTCCTGTCCAAGATCATATGCGTGCTCGCCAAGGAACCAACATACGTTATTTTTCATAGAAAATCCATACCACACCACCTTCTAGCGCATTATCCATTTCATCACAAGAAAATCCACCAGGACCATTCCTTGAAGATGACAAGCAGCAATCAGCAGAGCTGTGTCTCTTGTGTGCAAATGAAAGCGCCCAAGAACAGCTGTATGAAGAAATCCCAGATTAAATATGGCACCGGGACGGAAAAAAAGACAAAGATGACGTACAAATGGATATAAAGCTTTCTCAGACAAAGTGTGACACATGTACTCATATTGAAACAAGTAAGTCTTAGGCAAGACTATTGTGACAAGTAGTTTGACCGCCGATATGTATAATTATATATGACCACTGCTTATATTGGCATATTATTGATTTCTAACGAGATGTCTTATTCACGTGATGCCTATTGGTTTTCTTGGACATAATACTATATAAGCTACTTAATGATGTTAAAAAGGGACTACAGATGAATTTTTGCTTCAAAAGTACCCCCAGGAAATTCAGCATTTAGTTTAGTGAGATACCCGAACCCAGAATTGTTGCTCACCGGTCCATGTGGTTACTTTGTGGACTCATATCCAGCCATTTCATCCGTGTTAAATGATTTTAAATAGTAGCGTCTGTCATTTATATGATTTAATCATGTTGCACAGACTTAGAGTAAACGCGAAATTTTGTTGGGACCGAGAAATGTAGGAAATATGATACAACAACATATGAACTGGGCCTCCCTGATAAAAATTTGCTTTCATCTTAAAAATATATATTTCGGAATGTATTTGTTCCGTCTCTGTTACGATTTGTCATGCAACATAAAATGTGAAAGGTACTGATTTCTTCGTACCTTGCCTTATGTCTCGTTATTTGGTGGTACTAAGAATGATATTATGGGGAAGTCTTTGTCTTTGTGTTGCAGGACTAAGTATGTGCTCAGGGGAACTCCCTAAATTGCACGACTAAAGAAGTTTTTAGGAGAGGTCCCTAAATTGTTAGACAAAATTATAATTGAGTAGTTCTTTCCTTAGATTTAGTTGCTAAGTGCATAAAAATTCAAATAAGGCTTCTCTTTATGCCCGAGTGCAAAGCTGTGTGCATACAGTATAAATCCCCTTATACATGTATTGCATTAGAATGTACTATTTCAGAATCAAAAATAGATAAAAAAAAAATAACCTTTATAAACATAGCATGATGTCACACATGGTACTAGGTAAAACTCACTGTTTGTTGATTTCACGCGCATCTCATATAAAAAAACTGAAACCCCAAATTACAGTGATTTTTTTTTGAACTTGGTGAAAACATTAGAAGATTGTAGAACTGATTTTTAAAATCTATAAGGAAACATTTAAGTGGCTATTGGGTGTAATTGCTATTCTATTTATCCACTACAATATAATGTGTCATACATACACCTGCACACACACACACACGAACACACACACATTTTACATATAATTCATAAGCATTACTTGTGTTCAGTGTACTGTCAAGCACAACGTATTGTACCATCTATCCCTCAAGCGACACTAGAACCAGTCTGAAATTTAAAAAGCCCAATGATTCATCGGTGTTTTATTCAAACTCACTTAATGGATTGTGAACACAGGGTTAATGTGACACATACAGATATAATTGGCAAAACTTTTTTTACATGGCGCTTTGCAGTTTTTAGATATGGAAATGTAAAGGTCACAGCAACTTGAGCTGCTATCCACAGCCAGTCTAACTTCGATTCTACCCGGGTCCTCATTGAAATGGATGCCAGACTACAATAAAAAAAAATCATGACCCATTAAGATCTACATATTTTGTGCTATACAACTTGGTTATATGAATTCCTAATCTTCCAGGAATCACTGGCGGTGTCCCCATTCCATACGTAGCTCTCGATACAATCTAGGCCAGGGCGCCCACGCTGCCGTGTGATCGATTTCCGTCAAGAGAAAGTAACACCTGAATACCCAGTGCAAATACGTGTATCGCAGATGATTACTACCTGCAGCCCGTCATTGGTTCAAAGTCAACAGCTGTGGGCGGACATATATTATTGTTTTACAAACAACATAAAATTTCTGGACAAGAATACCTTTTTTTTCATATTGTGTTCCTGTTCTTGTGGGATATTTTCATATGTTCTGGGCTTGACGAACTTAAAAAAGTGACTGCTGCGTATATATTGTATTATTTTCATTAAACCTGCTTTACTGGATTACACCCTCGGTATTGTTTCTTGTTGTGAACTTTTAGCTGTTAATTTGTACTGTTTTAGCTTGTCATTGGGTTATAACAGTATGTCATGAAGACGATTGACAATCTGAAAGCATCCTAATACATTTTGTTTGATATATAAAGCTGCTGGCTGTTAATATGATATCTTTATCTGGGGGAAAAATTCAGCAGTCCCACTTGTTTTGCATTGGAAATACTTTGCATGTGTGTATGCATATTAGAATACCAACAGTCCGCCCTCTCTCAAAGTCCGAGGTCTGTTGCCACTGATCCCTACGCCGAGACATTTTGAGTGTCACTGACTTCTCAAACACTTGCAGCAGGCCATTGAAACCCCATGTGTACCTCAATACTGGATACACTTCGTGACCATTTCTTTGTCTCATCCCGATCTTATCTCAATTCTTGACCAGCTGACTCTTGTCTTTGCGCTGGACCGTAAACCTGGATCTGTTGATCACGTGACACACGCAACTCCATAATTATGCATCATATTTACAGACGTTTATATTCTTAGCTTCTCACGTCAAACCAATGGGACCGCTCACTTTTTTCTCTCCAGAGTCTACATTTCAAATGTGTTATCCAAGTCGACAATTTTCTTTCAAATTCAGGGGAGCAAAATGTGATGTACATATTCTGGACAAATAGAGGACAATTATGCCTGATTGCGAGTGAGGAGGCGATGCTCATACTTCTTACAAAGGAATATTGTTCGGTTTATTTCGGATGTGATGTAATGCGTCATACTTGCCTTCTCTAACTTACCTGCTTTCAATCGCAGTGTATTTGTTAATTCGTGAAATGTAAACACATAACCATAAAGAGAACATAAAATATCTGACAGAACTTTTAGCTGTTTGACATCTGTTGTAAATTTCGATTTTTTTTCTAATTTAGCGTGTCTCAAAAAAATGTTGCTTGCTAATAGTGACACAATTTATACACTGTGTAAACAAGGTCGATCTGTGTATTTGTCTGTGAACATCAGGTACATCTGATCTCTGCAGGCATACCAAACAGCAAAACAACCACTGCAACAAGTGCTATTTTGATTTTCAGAATTATCAAATTACACAATAAAGAAGACTAGCAATTGACAAGATGCCATTAGTCAATTCACAAGAGTGGCCCTTTCCGAATGTGATAAAATTTACGTGTAAATGGTATATATTGTCCGATTTCGTATGTTAAATGTTTAAACATATTTTTGATTACCTGAGTTTACGTTTAATGATTTAACATGAATTTGCAGTGGGAAAACAGGTTATTTCCAAACATTACTTTGCGCAATACGAGAGACTTTGCATTACAACAAACTTATGACTTATGTCAATAGTTTGGTTGTTTATGCTGTCTGTTGCTTTGGCTATTTTGCGTGTTTTCTACAATGATATGTTTGACTGGATATTTTCCAAATTTGTGCATTACATTTAGATAACATGTCTTATCACATTTGACTACCTTTTAAAATTGGATCACAACAATTGTATCGTCCCAGTAAATATCATATCACGTGTCTGGTGCACTACATTGGTTTTGAAAAAAATGGATGATATGCGTAAAGCTGCACAGTATGTTTTTGAACAAAACCAGTCCATGTGTTACATTTAATTCTACTACTAGGATTTTGATATATATCTATGTACTTAAATGCAAACATGTATGAACTGGAAAAGAAAATTGTGTCTCCGAGGGCAAAGTGCTTCAAAGATCTGCAACAGCTTTGCCGATTCAAGTGACTGAAATAATTACAAATTGATGTTTGAGTGACGCTTCTTCGCCATTATAGAGGGAAAAAAACAGACAGAAAAAACGAAAGAAAAATACATTTAAAACAAAATATGCTAAATCATGGCCCGCAATACCGAAAAAAAATGGATGCTGTACGGTTTTTCCTGGAGGTGAGCCGCACGTGAAGCAGGAGCCCATCGAAACTAATACCTACTGATCGTGTATGAAGAGTTTACTTTTACTAAAAAAAAGTTTTGACGTGGAGACCATTTGAGTGGCATGGAAAGAGTACTATGTTGCTGCTATATTTCAAGATCGACTAGACGCTACAACTTTATATTTATAAGGATTTAGCTTAGGAAAGACCCTGAGCCTATTTGAAATAAGTTTTAAATATAATTTTAGATTTTATTTAAAAGTTAGACGAGGGGCACGCAAGGAAAACCCATACCATGATATCTGAAAACGTGTAAACTGTAGTTTCTCCAAATGGTAGTCGTATATGTATCTAATCATTTCCCACAACCCCGGATATCACTGATGTTTTGTTACCATTTCCAAAGAAAGAATTTTTAAAGAGATCTTTTATGCACGATGGAGCCAGTGTTTTTAACTGCTTGTCAGTTTTTTTGAAGGAAAGTGATGAGCTATCGGTTTTTAAGAAGCAGTATAAAGCTTTCTTTTTTAATTAGTCGTCGGTGAGGTATAATAGTTTTAGGCAGTGTGACAATATTTTATAGATTGTATTTACACTAAGTTTGTCTGTATTTTTTACCTTTGTTCCATGTCTACTTTTATCTTGTCTTGTACCCCAGGGCCCCGTGGAAGAACAGTCATGGACTGAACTGGCTACCCTGGAAAAATATATATTATTCTAATAAAAAAAATAAATGAAAATATGAAAACTCGTTTTCTTCACACTGCATTTTGATTGGCTAGCAGCACGGAATACCTAGTTTGCGCTTAGTCGGTTTGTAAATGAACTAATTTTGTGCTTTGCACATTTGCATTTCTGGCGTAGCTCTGCTGTATAAAATCCCCAACAACGTTTATTGTATCGGTACACGTTGACCGTCACACAAGCCTGGTTTTTTGCGGAATGTGTACAGAGTTAAACGTTATTTATAGGGGTGTGGGATAAAATCACATAATTCATTTCAACGGACCTCTGACTGGTTATAAGATCTAATTTTACATGAACGTAACCTTCCTCGCATGTGCTGTTACGGGACCATTTTGGCAAAGTTTAAAGCTTAATCTCACATATTAGATACAAGGTATTGGAATGAACTGGAAAACATCGTCAAACGGATATAAAATACATATACACCTACGGATCAGAGACAAAAAAATTAAACCACAGTACCTTGCAAAACGGATGAGCCGTTATGTCTGGTTGCAAAAATCATCTCTATTTTCACTTTCATGTACCAAAACAAGTCCAACGAACGGGCGCCCCACAATTATACGCTGGCTGAACCCAATTTTTTCTCCTTCTCTGCAGACTTCTGATATGATCAGTTGTCCTGGCAATACATATTGTACATGATCGTGGCATCAATAAGAAAAAATGTCAAAACTTTTGTATTCTGTATAGTGTTTTCCTACAAGGTGCTCTTCAATTGTATATTACTTGCTTCCATTTGATTTTCTGCTGGCTGTGCAACTAATCCTGTCCTGAGACATAAGTCATGGTTCAAATACTTGTTCTGTCACGTTTGTTGAATGTCACTCTTCCTTTTGCTTGTTTTGTTTTGTCTGTTTGTTTCTCTTACTTTACTTTCGTGATCACGTTCGTTCATAATTTAAAAAAAAAATAACCGGAAAGAAATTCAAGATGATGTCACTCTTTTCAGAAATTATGCATATTTTACGTCTGATCAGTTGATTTTGTCACGATTACACTGATATTGACAAAGGCGATGTTCAGTTGGAGTTCTTTCAGAAAGGTTCAACTAACTTGAATGCCATCTGAGGCAATGGAGCACAAAGGCTCGTGCGCAAGAAGTATCACTTCATCAGTAAGTCTCAAACTTATGGGGTTTTTTTTGTTTACCATATAAATACAATATGTTTTGCTTTTTCAATACGAGGTTTTGTGGAATAGATTACCCATGGAGTACCAATACTTAAGAAATTACCATTAATATTTAAGTTTTATTTTTAAAGTTTCACATGAAAATTAAAGGTTACCAACCTAGTCGATAAACTTCTTAGTAATGCTCAGAAATGGTCCTTTGCATAATTAAAAAAAATAGATAGAGGTTAGTTTGTGGTACTTTGAGGTTTGAATTTTGCCATAAAAAATAGTTCACTTACTTGAGGTATTAATTTTGGCACCTAAAAAATCAACTGACTTTAGATTATGAATGCACTTAAAGCCACGAGAAAACATAAGACAAAACAAATTTTGAAGGAGCCGTCACTGTCAATTATTTCAGTTTTATGTTTTCGAAGTTTGGTTCTATCTGAACAAAGAGTTTTAGCTCAGGTGGCATGTGAGTCAGCTGAACTGATAGAATGGTCAGTCGTCCGCCGTCTGACGATCGTTGTCTTCGTCTGTTCACATTTCACATATTAGCTTTTGTCTTGGTAATAGTGGATACTGACACTTTTCATCTGAGAAATGATGACTCCAACACCGTGAGTGAGTGACGACTTTGATATTGCAAACAGGGATGATTTTCTTAGAGAAAAGTTACCTTGATATAACTCCAAAGGCCACAGGACGTACCACTTTAGTCTCTGTATGCAAGGTTAGTTGAGCACAGGAATGTCATAGTACTCTAGTTTTTCATTGGTATCATTATAATTGTACCCATTGGTGTAAACGTTTGGATATTTTATACCTGGCATGGTGCCATATAAATAAAATAGAGAATAACAAAATCACGTATTTTGGATTGGCTTATCAGCTATATTAGTTTGTTCGTCCATAATGTTTAATGTTTCCCAAATGTAGGTCATATGCGATGCAATGTTATGACGAGATTTGTCTAGACATAAAGCGGAAGTGCAGCTACTTTGTACTTTGTTGCCTTTTTACATTATTGTAATTTCTATCATCATATCGTCATTGTTGTCGTCGCGTTCATCGTCACCATCATTGAAATTATTTATCGCCGTTGTATTTTATACATTAAAGTCTCTTATTTTATTATTGGGTAGGGGGATTGAATACTTAATATTTCAGTGTAGTGTCACTGCAGGTTGTCAATAAATAAGTTATTCACCACCAGCAACAGGCCCCAAAGCTAAACGAGTCGACCTGACCTAAACGCATCGTGTACTTTGTTACATACTTTTTTCAGGAAAACAGACCCTATATATTGCATTACGAGTAATAATACGAGACGTGTATATTAATATCCCGCCACAATGCCTGTCAATCACGGACGGCACACGGATACATCACTGTCACAGACAGGCTGGATACCCCTTGCTCACAAAATAAGTACCGCTTAGAGAAATTGAAGTTTACAAATATCAAAACAATATTCATTTAGTGCTTCCAAAATTGGTTACAAGAATAAGTTTCCATCTGCCTGTTCTATGTATACTTCATATTTAAAATCATATTGATATCCCTCTTGCCCGCTCAGGCAGCGGAACGTATTTCGCCATGCGAGATACGGGCAGTTGGCTGCTTGGGCATGCGGGATATTACTACTAGTAATATTTTGGAAATAAGGAATAGTTAGTACAGGCAGATATTGATTTAACATTATGACCAAGTCAGGGAGCACCAAACGAACATGAGGTTGGCGTTTGTAAACCCTTTTTTCTCTAAAAGACAAATTTTGTGAGAAAGGCGAATCTGGCCCTGTCCGTGACAGTAATACATGTATGCCCGTGTGTCCTCCGTGATTTACAGGCGTGAACTCTGTCCTTTGTGGCGGGAAATTAACATGCATGTCTGGTATTGCACTGGGCACGTGTGCATCTTCACCATGATCGGCACGTCGTCAGCTTGTTCCCTAAATCAAAACCAAAACTCTATACATCTTGCACACGATGGCTGTATCCAGTAATCTGCATTGTTAATGATCCTAGATGGGTAATGGCTATCCCATGAAAAATTTAAGCGTCTGCAAGTTTCGCCTATACCAGCCTGGCAACCATACAGACGGCGCTAGATAAGGGATCCAATGCGAAACGACGTGCATGATCGAGGTCAGGAAAAAGCATGTCCTATTTTTAGTACTTTTATAGTAACGAATGTTCTGCACGATGTTCTGTCACTGCGTCTTGCCTCCTATAACTGGATGAGTATGGTGAGTCTGTGTATTCTGTTAATCGATTGAGCAGCTCATGATTATCGTTCACCTAAAGGTGAGATAGAGAGCACTTGTCGATCGAACCTGAAATTGATCGAAAATTATTCACTACATTCAAGTACTGTGCCGGTGCCCGGGACAAGCTGCCAACTCTTTTTATAATGTTCACAGTCACTGTGTTCATACGCGAGTCCGAGGCGTGTGCACTGTGGAGGGCTGGTTAGTGCCAGTGCCAGTGGAAACATGTTACCCCAGGGTGCCACATGATGATGCTTGATGTCAGCAAAATGTGCAGTGTATTAAATAAAAGATCGTTTGTTTATCAGTTGTGTTTAGTTATGAAAATGTCCGTCTCGTCTGATACCGTACAATATTGTTTATTTACAAATTTAGAACCATAGAGCTATTATACAGATGATGATACCTCTATGTTTAGAACAAAAACGATGGAGACTGGTAAGATAATGAAACATGTAACGCCGCTACTTTGTGCGCTGACATTTCCGTCATATCAGTGGCCTGCCCATAGTTCAGACACGCGTTACTTTTATCAAATCTATGAGGACGGTGCGGCTGGATAGGTCGATTGGCATCCCCTGCACCTATATAGGTCGTTGCAGCGCGGTCCAGGTAGGTCTCGAGCGTGAAGGCTTGGCACCAGGACCCCGTGTTTGTGTAACGTCTCCTTGGCACTTGAAGTGTGGACATGGCCTAGTGACACTGCACTGGTTTGGAGGCTCCTGAATTACATGGGAGGAACCAGGATATCATTATGTGGTGGAGTTTCCTGACAGACTCCTAATTATGACTTAGTTTTTGGACATCCAAGGTATCATCAAATATACCAGAAGCTTTGCCTTGGATAAGATATAATCTCTCTCTCTCTCTCTCTCTCTCTCTCTCTCTCTCTCTCTCTCTCTCTCTCTCTCTCTCTCTCTCTCTCTCTCTCTCTCTCTCTCTCTCTATCTATCTATCTCTATCTCTCTCACACACACACACGCACACACTTTTCCATGGTGTACATGGACTGGAATTATACATACTTTGAAACTATAGCCAAGGCAAGCGCAGACACCTTTTGTGAGAAATTGTGTGAAGAACCTGTGAACAACATACCAGGCTATGGACATGCATTAACAAACCCATGCCTGAATCGGGCTGATTGCCTCGCAAATAAGTTACTTGCTTTGTCATCCATTGTTCATTGTAAAACAGACTCTCATGTCTCGTCCGCAAGCAAAGTGAACGTCCACTGAACTCGATCCCAGCATTATAGCCGCAAATAGGACGGTTGTTAAGGAGGAAATACTTCAAAATGCAGTCACTCAACTATAACTCTTCAATGACACTTTTACTACTCTTGATAAAAAGGTGCTGGACTGCAGTAACAAAATAGAAGATGTCACAAGTGAGTTCTTGCGTGAAATGAAGGAGCACATAAATGAAGTCTCCGTTGCACTGATTTTACTTGTGCTTGACAGTGATGTTCATGACCGCAACTGGTCGCTTATATATAAGTTATAGTTAACGAGCTGGAAGGAGCTGCCGGTGAGAACCAGAGCAACACACGGATTGCGTGCATTGAGATGGCAAAAAACCACCTAAAATCCCTGACGCAGAAACAAGTATGACAGCATGTCGCATCTTGAGTCAGCAAAAAAGATGCTAGCATCACCATTGCATTTGTTGACCTTGACGAAGGAAACGGGTAAACTGGAGCGAAACACCTCAGAACAAACTGTCCTTACCGCCTGATCTTCCTCCTGTGATCAAATGTTTGAAAATAGAACTGTTAAACTACCGACGGAACCTACCCGAGAAACAGAAAACAAAAGTTCAGGATACAGGACTTCAATTTTTGGCCATAATTGCAACTTACATTGCGATGGCAAAACCCTTACTTCCCACGGAAGATAAAGGAAGCAATCGCCAAGGACTTCTTATAATGTTACCCAAACATGCCTTTTCGTACAAGTAATATTTTGCCATGCATCTGACTTTGGAAAACGATCACTTAATGTTCAACATTTCTCTCTCCTCTGCTGCCGATAAAAAGTTGCCATGACGTGCAATCTAAACATATTATTTACATGTATAAACCCTACATGAAATAATGCTAGTATTAAGGACACTGACGTCGTGCTTTTGTGTACCAAAACCGTAGTTGGCTAATCAATGTAACTACATGTTTATGTTCTTATTGACTTTAAGCTTCTTTACTCTTATTTTCATGTCATGCTCCCCGGATCAATCCCTAGAATGCATTAACTTCTTTATTTTGAACACATGCTGTCGGACTTCAGATTTACCACAGCCATACCCCGAAGAAAGTAACGTTAACGTACGCCATACCTTTGCGCATATGCTGTTTTTTCTTCATTCCCTTGTGGACAATAAAATGCCTTTATGCAAACATAATCGCATTTTGCCTGAGCGAATTTACGTAATTGTTACCAGAATATGTGTCAGTATGCTTTCATCACATTCTTATTGGAAAATAAAGACCGGTATGTGCTTGCGTATTTTTATTTACGTTGTCCTTTCGTTGGTTGATAACTTGACTGCCATCGGTACGTAAGTGTACAGTATTTTTTTTCTATTTACTTTATGGAAAATCAATATTTATTGTGTTATCGCATTTTTGCCTCCAGAAATCAACACATATGTGTATTTATATTAATATCCTTTGCATAATCATTCCTGAGTAGGCCTGTAACTTATTTGCATCGAGTGTAAAAGTGCACTATGTCCACTTTACCTGTGGAAAATTTAGCCTTGTCGATATGTGTTTTTAGCTCAACTGACTTGTCAACCAGCTGAGCTTTTAGGAGGCTCAGTCATCCGTCCAAAATTTACCTTTTCGACTTTTTCTCCAAAACCGATAGTCGGATCCTTTTCAAACGTGGCGGGGATCTACATTGAGTGGGTCTCTACCAGCTTTGCTTTAAATGGTCACGGTCAAATGAGGTTTTTATTTCTTTTTTAATGAATTTTGAAGGGGGGTGGGGGGGTGTCAAATCTTAAAAAGATCTTCTCCGAAACACTCACCCAATTGCTTTGATATCACACAGGAACACTCCTAGGGACTCGTAATTCTTAATTGTTCACCAGGTGGCCCTGCAATATCTTTCTATTTTTCATGATTTTTATGTTTTAGCGTTTTTTCGACTTTTCCTTTTTTGTGAAAGGGTCAAACAAAGATGTTCACTAGGTGGCACTGCTGTGGATTTCATGTTTTTAACGATTTTTTTTTTCAATTCGGGTACTTATCGCTAAATGCACCTTTCCTACTGATTACTATGTATGTCAATGAGCATTCTAATGCTTATTCACATTTTCAACTTCTTCCCCGAAACGGTCAACCAGATTCACTTCAAACTTGGTTGCAATGTATCTTGGGTAGGTTTCTACCAAGTTTGATAAAATGGTCACGCTCTAGGGATGTTTTCTGTTTTGAAAAAAAAAAATCTTCTCCGAAACTGCCCACGCGCCCACACAATTGCTTTGATATCACACAGGAAGACTGCTGGGGACTTCTAGTTTTTAAATTTGTTCTTGATACATGATTTTTAACGATTTTCTTTCCTTTCGAGTGCTTGCTGGTTGATGCATGCGTTCTATTTATGCAAGTGAACTGTCATTGCAATGGAATTCACATTTTTGACTTCTTCTCCAAAACAATAAAGCAGATTCACTTGGAATTTTGTGGGTATGTGCCTTGGATGAGATTCTACCAGATTCGTTCAGATGGTCACGGTCCAATGTATTTTGAATTTTTTAGTAAATTTTGCTTTTGATGTCTGGCACATTAAAAAAAATCTTCTCGGAAACCGTCCCAGCTAGTTGCTTCAAAATACATAGGGACAGTTGTGAGAACCCCTAGACCTTAATTTTCTCAACAGGTTGTGCTGTGATTTTACTGCACCTTTTACGATCAGCAAAGGGATGTGTACATGTTTGCGAAAGTGATCATGGTGTGAAACAGAGGTGACCTTGGTACCATAATTAACAGCATCACTTCAGTTTGTGCATGTGGGGTCAGCGGGGCACCGGACTGTCAGAGTCCTCTTATGTTTCTACTTTCTTCATTGAAGACTAGGTTTGTTTTTCTCATCGTCACTAGCAAACTTCACCCTCAAATAGGTATTGAAAAATGCTCCCCCGATTGGGAGGGGGCACAAGTGATCTATACCATTGAAGTTCCCTACCCCCAAGTAGTTCAAAACCACATTCATTAAAAAAAAAAAATCACAATTTTGATTTTGCCATAATTACTTCGGTCACTATTTGCGTCTCCGAAATTTTTTTAACCCCAAATACTTTCTACAAACATTTGCCCTAGTGACATATTTTTCGGGTCACTGTGACCTAAACTTCCTGGAAATAGGGACATTCAGTTACTTTTGGATTTTGCAAAGTCACGCGATCACTAACAATCCGATCTAGTCAAACAAACTAAGTATGGAAACCTTGGTCCCTAACCACATTTTGTCCATTGAAACACATGGGTTTCGAGTCGAAGGTCAAGGTCATATGGCTAATTTTTCGAAAATTTGGACGATTTTTGAAATTTTGAATTTTGCACACGCGGCATCTCAGAAACCGTAAAGACTGCTGGAGTATCCTTGCATTGTGGAATGCGATTTATAGTAAAGTTATGCACCTGGTAGTTGGTTAATGCCATTCACCTTTTTTTTTCTCGAATAGGGCTGCCATGTTGAAAAAATGGTTTTTTGCATAACTCAAAAACTTATCAACCGACTTGAACATGTTTAGCTCTATAGATGGTTGGCGTGGGACACACAAAAATCTAATAAGACTTAGCCCGTCAAGTTTGAAGGTCAAAGTCATATGACTGTTCGAAGAAAAGCCAGTTTTTTTACGAAAAAAAAGATGTATGCACAAAATTTCAAAAACGACTGGGATCTGCAAGTCGTCATTCCAGGAGGATAACACTTGTGTACTGGAGTTTTGCACCTGATAAGTGATTTGTCACCTTGACTTATATTTTCAAGGTCACGATCTTTTCCAGTTTAATTTTTATTTTTTCATATTTAGAAGGTCGTAACTGAGTTGCCAATGGCCTTTCGAAAATATTGGCCAATGCAATGTTAAAATCCCTTCTTATACCCTTTAAGATGATGCATTCAACTTGTAACCTTGATCTGATTTTGAGGACACCATGAGATACTGATGGAAAACATATTTTGGCCTCTATCTGGAAAAGTTAGCAACGGATTTAAGCGAGGCTAAGTTTGTTGCAAAGCTCACTTCTAAACGTGACAATATAAATTTACAAATGACCTTAAAGGTTACAGGTCAAGGTGATTTGTCGATCTGAATATTTCCAACTTGACATAAGTTGCTCAACTAACGTCACTTCTCGTCCAATTTTCACCATGTTGGGCTCAAGATATAGGAATCTTAACAGGCAAAATTTTGATGCACAAAATTTGACCTTTTACCATTAAAGGTCAAGTTCGTCTGCCATATTGAAATATTCAACTGGCCATAACTCGGTCAATTTTCATCCGATTATGATACGGTTAGACCGAATACGTAAGGGAAGCCATAAAACACACATATATAATAAGATATGACCATTTAAGGTCAAGGTCATTGACCATCAAGAGCCTTCATTTTGCCATAACTTGATCAATCCATTTTCATCTGCCTTTGTTCAAGTTGGGCTCAAAATGCGCGAAATTTATCACTGCACAATTTTGCAATTTACAATATGACCTTTTAAGGTCATTTGACCCTATGAAATTTTCATCGAGCGACAATGCGTTCAAATTTAATCCAATTGTGATCATGTTCCTACACAAAATTGTAGCTATTGTCACTCTGCACACTTTTGTAATTTACATGCGACCACTAAACGTGAAAGGTCAAGGTCATTTGGCACTTTCAAATTTTCATTGAGCCATAACCTCGGTCAATTGTACTCCCAATTGGACCATATAGGGCTCAAATTGTAGCCTTTATAACATTGCACAATTTTGTAAGTTTCATGTGACATCTGAAGGTCAAAGGTCAAGGGCTATAAGGTGACATGACTGAAGTAGAAGCTGCACCCTCACATGGGTAATAGAGTGACGCAGTGTAATTCTATGTTCATGTCTTTTGTTTTAAGTTCTAACATTGTCCTATATTTATTTGTTTTAGTATTCTTGACTAAAAATTTGTTTTAGTATTCTTGACTACAAATAGTGTTGATATCTCAGCCTAAATATATACTGTGAGTGGTATTATCTGAGAAGTCAATTTACAGAGTAGTTTATCAATGTGAGTGTTACAAATGGAAATATAGTACATGATGTACTAAACAATTTTAGTGGGGTAAATAGGAACAACCTAAAGGATTTATTACAAAACGTTCATGATTTTGAAATGGAATTTCTATTGCATCTAAATTCCCTTATATAGAACCACAAAAAAGAAAGAAAGAAAAGAAAAGAAATCTCAGTACCTAAAGCATTTTGCTCAAAACATGACAATACTTGAATCAAATATCCATTGTCAGAATGCGAAATTTGACAAATTGAAAATATTAATCAATAATTTATCAAAAGAAAATTTCCAATTTTTAGTGCAATTTGCCGTCAAGATACCTGTATGGAGGGGGCAAACATTGATATTTAATGTGGATAACTATGTATGTATTCCCTTACGAGCCACGTGTAGTTCCCATGGATGTTTATTGTGCGGGTATATCTTTATGAGAACTTTCCTTACGAAATCAGATATTTTTACTCGCCTAACAAATTGTGGGAAGGTCAGTTTGTCGATGTTTCTGGAAAAGGTTTAAAGCAAAACGTTGCACTGTGCAACATTTACAGTCTCCCCTGTGACAGAAACGATGACATTGACCTCTTCATAAATGATCTTAATCCAACTATATTTACTTTAGCTGATGATATTTCTTATAAATTCGTATTAGTTTTGTTTGTTTTTAGCTCTGCTGACTTGTCAGTCAGCAGATATTATAGAATCCGTTTGCGTCCGTCTGTCCGTCCGTCCGTCCTTCCGTCCGTCCGTCTGTCGTTAGACTTTTTTTATTTTCGTCTTCTTCTTAAAAACCGCTCCATAGAATGTTTGGATTTTGCACATGGATGATCCCCAGGTGGACCTCTACCAAGTTTCCGAAGGAGATGATGATGCAATAATTTTTCTATTTTTTATGAATTTTTTAATTTATTTTTTGAAAAAAAAAAATGTCTTCATCTTAAGAACTACCTGGCCAATTGCTTTGATATTGCATATAGGGTCATCTGGGGTCAACTAGTTCTAATTTTGTCCACCAGGTGGCGCTGTGATTTTTTCCTATTTTTTTATGAATTATTGCCTGTTAAGGCTATTTTCGACTTCTTCTCCAGAACGGCTGAACAGAGTTGCTTAATTTTATCAGAATATAGTTGGACATTAGACAATGAAAGTTTGCGAATATAATATGGATATGTTAATTTTAGGCAAAGTTATGGGATATCAAACTTCGCAACTGCAAGGAAGTGCTGCAGCTGTATATATATATATGTGTATATATATATATATATATATATATATATATATATATATATATATATGTATATATATATTTTTATATATATATATATATATATATATATATATATATATATATATATATATATATATATATATATATGGCAATACAGTGCATATATTACACTATTGTATTTACCCTTTTGACCTTTCTCAAAAACCGCTGTATGGAATGTTTTAATTTTGCACATGGATGCTGCCCAGGTAAACCTCTACCAAGTTTGCGAAGGAGATGATGATGCAATAATTTTTCTATTTTTAATGAATTTTTTAATTTTATTTTTTGAAAAAAAAAAATCCTTCATCTCAAGAACTACCTGGCCAATTGCTTTGATATTGCACATAGGGTCACCTGGGGTCAACTAGTTCTCATTTTGGCCACCAGGTGGCGCTGCGATTTTTCCTCTTTTTTATGAATTTTTGCGTGTTAAGGCTATTTTCGACTTCATCTCCAGAACAGCATGATGGAATTGCTTAAAATTTTATCAAAATATAGTTGGACATTAGACAATGTAAGTTTGCGAAAATAATGTGGATATGTCAATTTTTGACAAAGTAATGCGATATCAGACTTTGTGACTGTAAGTGAGTGCTGCCACTGTACACCGGCAGCCATTGAAACAGCAAGGTATGTCAATTGATAATACATGTACTACCATCAGCAGAGCTTATAGAATCCATTTGCGTCCGTCGTCCGTCTGTCCGTCCGTCCCTCTGTCCTTCCGTCCTTCTGCAAAATTTATTTTAAGGGCAAACTTTGCTACCACTCTACATACATGTATATAGTTGTACAAATCTAGACTGCAGTCCATGTGTTCCAATACTGTAAAAGCAGATCCCAGTCAGCAGAGCACAGGATCATCATGATCCTCTTGTTTTTTATTTGGATCTACGTAGGAACAACACAAGAGAAACATAGCCAGAGTTTCATGACTTAATGATAAATGCAGATTTCTTGTCCAAAAATGACCGTACCCACGCGATTTTCCGAGAGAAGCACATTTCTTATGGATAATGTTTTATTGCAGCTGTTCGAATTCTATGAAATCTTTCCTATCAGGTATCATACCAACGCAACTTTCGGATCACTTACACGGACTTCACGTGTCTTGACCGAAATTTAACCCCCGCACTAAATTTGTGAAAAATGAAACCAACGATGAAAAGTCCGTGACAAATTTTGCAGCGGAATCACAAGAAGAAAATATATTTTAGCAACTTAATCAAGATCCAAACATGTATCAAAAATCATATTATAAGATACTATAAAAAACATTTCCCAAGTCTAAAGTGAATCCGTATGATGCCAATAAAAACTGTCAAATTTAACAAATATGAACACATGCGCTCTCCCTGGATAACGTCCGGTATCTTACGATGTATCAAATTCGGCGATCATCTCTACAAAGAGTTGAAGTTTACGAATAGAGATACGTTATTATATCTCACTACCAAACAAAATCCCAAAGTCTCTAATCGCATTCTAGATATTCTATTTGCCAAGCAAAGCAAGACTATTTTAAACGTCAAATTAAAAAATTTAAACGTGACACCCGTAAAACGTGGGTTGTCATAAAATCAGTCTTTAATCTTGATTAAAAAAATTTAAAAAGTTTTCCCTCAATTCTTCATAACCGACAATTTAACTCATTCCAAACTATGATGACAGGCCTTGTTGTGGCACTACTTGGCAAGTCATGCTGCAACTGCCTTTGTGGCAGCTTCAGCGTGAATTACCAGGTAGTGCCAGGACCACTGACTTAAGACTATAGGTATGTTAGAACTTGAATAAAAGCTCTTTTTGTGAAGAATTTAAATATGCAATTGTCGTCTTAAGTCTAGGTATATAAATGGGAAAATCAGGGACTGGTGTGGAATAAGTTAAAGGTAACTTACAAAAACGAAATAGCTAAATGCTTTAACACATTATTTACAAATCTTGGATCAAACCTAGCCGGTAGCCCAGGGGTTTAAAGGCGTTGGCCGTTATGTTTTCATTTGGTGCGGCATTGTTTTCGAGGGTCCGCCCCAAAGGGGGACTTTTCTGTTTTGGGGTTGTCCGTATGTCCGTCCGTCCAGACAGGCACATTCTCGTTACCGCGATATCTACAGAATGCCTCTATGTATTCTGCTCACATTTGGCAATATGCTTACCTTACCTGGCAAGATGAAGTGATTTTGGTGTCACCATGACCTAAGTTGAGCATATTACATGCTCATTAGGGCTTGTTACCGCGATATCTACAGAATGTTCCAATCTATTTTGCTCAAATTTGGCAGTACGCTTATCTAGCATGCCAAGATGAACTGATTAGATTTGAGTGTGACCATGACCTAATTTGAGCAAAGGGTGGACCCTTCAGTCAACGCTTACGTTGAAGGTATGTCTACTTTTAACTCTGCTGACCATAGGTAGCAGAGCTTATACAATCACTTATGTCTGTCCGTCCGTCATTCCGCCCGTCTGTACACATTTTGCTTGTCAACACGATAGCGTCTACAATTTTGAAGATGGCCCATTGGAATTTTTGGACGTAATGTGTGGATAAAAATCTTGGCTCATTTTGTGTTTGGTGGAGCCACTTGGTGAATTACGTAGATTTACAAGAGGGATTAATAAAGGGAATCGCCTTGTTTCACAATTGCATTTTCATTTCAGAAATAAAAATATGTTTTAACCAATTACGTAGTACCGAGGACAAAAATTGAAAACTTTAAAAATGCTCTGGTGTGTTTGATTTTTAGTGGATCCTTATGAAATGTGGTGGACATTTTCTGCAGGCGATTATGTATATTTGAGTTGTACTGGTGGTCCCACCTACAGGTGAACGGGAAATATGAATTATTATTTTGTAAAATTAATGAAATTCATTTTCTGAGAAATTATTAGGTCAATTTCACTAAATTTGCACCAAATGTGTATCATGTGTAAAAGTGGAATATTACTTAATCTGGCTGACTATGACCTACTTTCTCAAGGTCACAGAGGAAACACATTTCAGGAAATGATACTCTTGCAATGGTGATTGCATTTAAACGTGTGGACACACATCTGTTATGGATGCGGACATGGTTATGGGGAAAGTGGACCTCTTAACATCATGCATATACCAGTGGTGGTAATTGTTGAAACTAACTTAATGGGTATTAAAAACACATTAAATTCATAATTGTGATAAGTAGAGACAGAACTACCAAATTTACTTGTGGGCATACACATATATACTATTACAGGGACATTTTGCAAGCAAAATGTCATATTTCATGTGAATTGATAGTGGTGCCACTGGTGGTAGAAATTGGAACTACTATTATAGGTGTCAAAAACACATTGAATTCATTTTTGTAACAATAAATTGAGATGGAGCTGCCAAATTCACACCAATTGTGCATAAGGTGGATAGTTGTCTTTTTGTACAATTATGAAAGACCTTGAAATATTTTCAAAGTCTTTAAACACTGTAGAATAGAACACTAAATTCAACACTTTGAGAAAGAATAAGACTAACATTACCAAATGTTAATCACATATAGAACTTTGATCTTACATAATATGGATGTACTTTCTCAAGATCCCAGAGACCTTGTAATTCATGAAATTTTTTTTTAATGGTCGTTACACCCCTGCCATCGTAGGTATCAAAACACATTAAACGCATGATTATGCTAATAAATTGAGATGGTACTGTAAAATTTACAGCAAATATTTATTAGACTGTCTGACTTTGACCTATTTTTCAAGGTTATTAAAATATTAAGAAAAGGACATTCAATGCAATACATTGATAAAGAATAAGGCAAATTATACCAAATATACCGCACGTGTACCATGTGGATGTGCGATAATGCATGATATGGATAACTTTGACTAATCTCTACAGGCCGTAGAGGAAATGCATTTCGGACAATTATTATTTGGTGTTGGTTGTCAGCAGAACATTAGGCCCATTGGGCCTCTTGTTTATAATATCAAAGTGGCTGTTTTTCCTATGGATAATACAGGTTTTCCAGTTTGTCGATAATTCGAGCATAGTGACTGCGGTGCATATAGTTTTTACTTCTTGAATTTCACATTAGCAAAGAAACGGAACGTGCGGTCATTATCTTATGATTGTTAATCAACAAAATGAAAATTTGTTTACACACAGTGACCTTTTTCATATGTATAGAATCATTTCTCTTTATATGCTATACTATGATAAAGGTATGTAAAACCGGAATTTTATTTGTAAGATGAATTAAAGGACACATACGTGTAAAGTAATTCTACACATGTGGTCATTGTCATAAACGAACTTCCTTCCCCCGGAAAAAAGTAAGTTTGTAGAGGACCCCCAAAATGATTTCATTGAAAAATCACATATCTAATTGCTTTGTCAGGCAAAACAACCCATGTATTTTTTGACAATATGCCCGTAGATATTTAAATGTCAAATAGGTGACTATCAAGATACTTATTCCTCTTTCGTGTATTCCATGTGCACAAACAAGGTAAAATGTTGCGAGAATGGAGATAAGGATTCACTTAATATCCATAAACACAGCAAATATAAAAATACAAAGATAATGTTTCACAAGGAGATTAACTATGCTATCACTAACATTACCTTATTTTACACACAAACACACATGTACGTGAATATTAAAAGAAAATAAAAAATGCATGTTTTATTGATTGGTACGATCAATTATTATCCAGTTTTTAAATGTCGACATGTACCGTCGTATATATTGTATTGTCATTTGACAGGTATTATCAGGGAGGTTCACCAAGGAAGGCTGGTCGGCGATAGGTTCTTATGTGTTAATTCTTACGTTGGTATCAATAACTCGTGGTGAGTATTTCGTTTTCAAAATATTTTTTTGAAAAGCTATTAGGAAGAAAGCAGAATCCTTGGTTAACTCCTTTGTCGTATTTTAGTTGTTGTCTTAATTTAGATCGAAGCGTGATTGAAAGCGGCAGTGAATAAGCGTACCCAACATTCGCAAATTAGAAATTCATTGATATAGTGAGTCTATTTTACAAATAAGGTGTGAAACAATAATGAAGTAAATTTCGTGTTTGCTTATTTCCTGGTACTGGTACAAATTCGTTTGGTGGAACAAGATGGTTTAGAATTCAATAGTCATGGTGTTTAAATTTATGCAAATGAGAGGCAATCAAATTTTTAAAAGCTCCATATCTTCCAAACTATTGCAGATAGACACAAAATTTTTATGGGCACATAAACGTTTGTGACACCTGCCAATATAGTGGACAGGAAATGAAAGTTATGGAATTTCAAATTATGCAAATTAGGGGCTTTGAAAAATATAAAAGTTGAATATCTCCAAAACTACTTCAGATAGAGATGCCATTCCAACTTCAATTCATAAGTTTGTGGCAAAACCATATCCAATGAACCATGAACCAAAGTTTTAGGATTTTAATATATGCAAATTAGGTGAATATACAAAATTTAAATCTCGAATAGCTTCAAAACTATTATAAATAGAGATGCCATTCCAACTTCAATATATGGATTATATGACATAGTCACATCAAATAACCATGATCCGAAATTGTGCAATTTTAATTTATGAAAAGAAAAAAACGAATACACGAAATTTAAATCTTGAACAGCTTCAAAACTATTATACACAGAGGTGCCATTCCAACTTCAATTTGTAAGTATGTGACCTAACCCCATCCATGAAACCATAAACTAACAAAGTTGTAGGCTTTTAATTTGTGCACAATAGGCAAATACACAAAATTAAAATGTTAAGTAGTGTCATTCAAACTTCACTTTATACGTTTGTGACATGCCCACATCCAACGTACTAAGAACCAAGTTGTAGTGTTTTATTTTATGCAAATTAAGTAATACACAAAGTTTAGATTATGTTAAACAATGGCAAAGTATTGCATTTCAAACTGACCTAATTTTGAATGCACCTGACAGATTTGCTGTGAAGCAAATCTTTTTTCGTTATTATCTCTCTAACTATTATTGTTTCCGTCACTGTTATCAACTTGATTATTTTGCGTGGAGGCCAAGTACAAGGGTAACCCAAAATATTTTATTTGTTTTCATGTGCCGACCACCATCACCACAAAATCATTTCCTGAAATGTATTCCCTGCAAAACCTTGAAAAATATATCAAGGTGATCCATATTATGCAAATATCAAACTTCCATATGGTACACATTTGTTGTACATTGGGCATCATTCGCCTTATTCTTTACCAAGATATCGAATGAATGTCCTTTTCTTAAGTACCTAATTGTCTTACAAAACAGGTAAAGGTAACACAATCATTGGGTTACAGTGACCCACAAAGTAGGTCATCAAAACAGGTCAAGGTCACTGATCTTATACAACATATAACCACTGGACATGATCTATATATCCTATAATTTTGGCATGTGTAATTCAATTATAGATATGGAATTATATAACTTTCAAGACATTTTAATTCATACTGTCCGTCAGATTATAGGTGGCGCCACTAATATAACGTGCAACCTAGATTATGAACTCTTCTACAATCGCGCTAAATTTTATGAAAATCCATGAAAAGTTAAGGATCACAAAAAAATCACATTTTGACACATATATAACATAATACTACAGGCGGCGCCACCAACATTGACTTTGACACAGATTTTCATACACTTTAAAAGTTCAAAATGTAAAATGTCCCGGACTCCAAAATTGTGAAGTGCATAGCACTCACAAAATGACCCTTATATTTGAAATGAGCATTGACCTTGACCTTCAACTCGGATTAAAAAATTGTTACTGTTCAAAATGTGCGCCTGACATCTAGTTTTTTATACGTGGTCTGTTAGTTCAAACAGGTTAATAAAATTTTAAGTTATTGAAGAAAAACAATATACTTGGACAAGCATAATCATTGGGTCACGGTGACCCCCAAAAGCAGGTCACCAAGTACAGTTTTGTGTACAACCTAATCAAATGTTACTTTGATCTGGAAGTTCAATTCTGTTTGTCGTTGATGCCCAAACTACACCGTGCCATTACAAAGTCACCACTTTTAACTTTACAAGAGGTTGTGACATCACAAAAATAAATGAAGCCACTAAACTTATAACTTACTAACATTAGACATAAGCTATATATTCTACAAGTTTGGGAAGTCTTATTCAATTACTTGTTGATATATTGAATTTTATATCTCTAAACATATTTTGGCTCATAATCCGTCAATTATAGGTGCCGCCACTTGTACCATATGTAACTGCAATTTTGACCTCCACAATTTCACTTTATTTCATGAAGATCTATCAAACATTAGGAATGCTAGAGCAGTCACAAGATTTTCAGATTTTGACTCGTACATTATATAATACTGTAGGTGGCGCCACCAATATCGTACTTAACCTAATTTTTCATAGACTTAATAAGTCCTGAAAGTTATATGGGGCTATCGTGAAAACTGGACTGCATCGCGCTCACAAGCAAAAAGTTACCGGGCGAACGAAATGGGGGATGGGCAGACGTAAGTGATTGCATAAGCTCTGCGACATGTGGTTAGCAGAGCTTAAGAATATGAGGCTATCGATAATATCTATCCAGACTATCCAGACACTTCAGTTCGCACGCGGACAACTGCCCTCTTTACGATTGTCCGTAGTTATCAGTAAACTTCCTTGTAACTATGCATTTTCTTTTTATTTCGAATGGTTTTTTTCTTTTCTAGCTGCAGCTGCCGCACGTTTGACGGTTAGGGCAACACGGATTCGTGGGGAGCTACACGGTATATCAATTCTAAGATGCAAGCTACTCCCAGATACCCATCAAATTCGGCTTATAGAATGGATAAAGGGGCAGGAGAAAGGCGAATCGGACTATGTTTACTTCGACTCAACAGATCCAAAAGAGAGAAATGCGACGCGCAAGCGCGGTAGTTTCAAGACCAGAAATGTTTCTGGATTATTCATTAATCAATCATCTGCTCATGAACTAAAAATAAACAGATCTGTGGGTTCTGATGAAGATGTGTACACATGTGTGGTGTGGACCAAGGCCGAGGAGGACCGGTATAGTTCTCACGTCAACTTAAAATTGAATGGTGAGAGTTTGCAAAATTTCTCTAAAACGAAAGCAGAAGCTTTCTGGACAGGGTCCTAAATTACGTTAAAATACGAGCGTGACATCTCCTTATGTTGTTACGCGGGTCTCTTTATGGTTCATCCACTGTAGATGACACGGCAAAGAATGGTGTTAGCATAGCATATCAGTGTCTTTAGCATGGACCGATTGGTATAGAGCTGTCCAGAAACGCAGAACTTCAAGTAATGATTCCCCCCTGCACACACGTGCATGCGAGATGAAACAGAGGTGTTATGGGTGAATGTATATGGACGTAATGTGGTACATGCATAGTATGCCTGTGTGTTTGTGTGCTTGCAGCCTCTCCCCTTGGAAAGGCAGGTAATTGTAAAGTCACAGCTCGATCTTAGGAAGGATCCAGAAGGAAATCTCTTGTATTTATGTTGAACCGTGTTAACCCTTTCCCCCTTAAACCGACCAAAACTGGCTGGTGGTCAAATGTCGTCTGGTTCGGCGTTTTCAATTGATTTCAACAGCAATAAAAAAACAATTAGACTGAGAATTGAAGATGAGACTTGTCAAGACAACATGCCCCAGGTCAACAGCTTTCCTAGTGCCCAACCCATGCCGAGTAAAGCTGCTGACTCAGTCTTAATTCAAGGGGAAAGGGTTAAAGATTGATGAAGAAAACAAAGTCAATTTCACAAGGTCCTACACATTTAATCGTCTTTTGAATATCCAGAATGTTTTCTTTCATTGCCGTATTATTGCGTTTAAAATACCAGATTTCGAATCAGTTCCGTCTCTTGGAGTGTGCATTTTTCTCAGTGAGTGGCTCTTTATTGTGTCCTTTATTTAACCATTCATTTAAATTTTATGAACAAGAATGATCTCTATTTTCGACTCTAGAACCAGGAAAGAAAATAAATTCATGATATTTTAATGGTGGAAAATTACAGCCACACTGACACACATGTCGATTATGTCATTTGATGCAACACTTTACATAATACTTTGCAGTTAAACCAAAGAAGGCACCTTCTATACAAGCTCTGGATGGTCGAGTACTGAGTACTTCTGATTGCCACCAACCTGACGTGTCCGTTATCCAATGGACAGAAAAGATATCTTTGTACTGTACGGTAGGGGAGGCAAAACCTCCAGCAACAGTGAGATGGCAGAACATTTCTGGAGGAATGGAACAATATGAAGAAAAATTGGACTCTTGGAGCTATGAAGATGGGCTCAAACTCTTTAGTGTGAAAAGAAGAGTGGACAAGACCTTACAGCACGATGAAAAACTTAGGTGTACAGTGAATATCAGTAACGCTGAACATGATAGTTTCCAAGTCATGGAATTGTGCGTATGGATTCATCTGTATGGTACGCATTCTCCGCAAACCATACCTTGCAGCAAGCTTTATAGGTCAAATAGATGGTCCCTTGTAAAATACATATATGAAAGCAGCTAGTGTAAACTCTCAATTTTATTGCAGTCAGATTTCATTTTTGTCGATATTTGTTTATAAATTTTACCTGTAAGTAATTATAAGGTAGGCACCCGTGGAAGGTGTGCCTGCGATGGTTGAAGAATGTAAAGGCCATCAGGAAAAATACTCATCACTTCCGAAATAATTTTGATTTTATTGTTTTGGAACAATACAAACTACTGTAGTTCTATAAATTTTTGCGCTCGATTTAATTTCGCGCTTTTCGCGCTACCACCTAAAGCGCAAAATTAAAATGCGCGAAAATAAGTTGCAGAGTATTTCACAACATTGTTTGGCATTGAATTGCGCGAAACTAAAATGCACGAAAATTCTGTAATTTCAGAAAAAATGAGTTTGCACGAAATTAAACACGCGCGAAAATTTCTAGAACTACAGTAATTACAACATCCGTTTAATCTTGGCACAATGCTAATATATGTGTTTTCATGGTATTCTATCCGCTATGATCACCAGTTATACTCCAGGATAATAGTTATATCATTATCTTTTGCTAAACTTAACACAATTTGAGAACCTTTATCTTGTTTTTGTCATAGATCCTCCGAAGGCATACAAGTTTTCTTGGATCATGAATGGAGTTATCATTTATATAGTGATACTTTTTCTTTGTGTTTGGCTAGCGCACAGAGGTAAGTAGCATAACAGTTAAATATGTACCAAGACATGAGTAGGCAAGGTGAAAGAAATGTTGAAACTTAAACGTGTCATTCCAAAATATTTCATAAATTTCATTCAGACAAAATTAACACATAATTGTTTTACAGTTCTACAGGAGATAGAACCGTCAAAATGGCGCTAATGATCAGATTGCATCATTGTTTGTTTCCTGTATACATCATCGTATTTATGTTATGTATGCAGATATTTGAGGCGTACCTTATTAATGATCATACATTCTCAGCTTATTGCCGGGATTTTAAGAAAATGCCCAGGACTTCATGATATTACCTGGGACCCTAATCGTGTTCTCAAACACTTTTTTGTTCTTCCAGAAAAAGTAGAGACAACGTTCTTGGGTTCATACATAAATTCCCCGGTATATTTTATTACTCAGCAATCTGTATGAAATAGCATGGGTGTGTGCAGGGATTCCAATGACTGGTGGTTAGGGTCATTGGCTTTAAAACGTCTCAGATTTGTGAATGTTCGATGTCAAAATTGCACATCTTACAATATATCGGACAAAATATTGTGAGGACGGCCCCAGATGGTATAAGGAAACTTGCAACATGGAATGGGTTCAGAGGATGACGTAAGACATGAATTGAGACGACCAATGACCCACACGATGGATTTCACTGACATAGATTTATGTGACTTTGTGACCTGGATGTGACCAGAGGGTGTACATATCTATTTGTCCAATAAGGGATTGTTCAATATTTACATCATATCTATCGCCCAGTAAGGGATTGTTCAATATTTACATCATACTGGGATTAGCATCTTGATCAGAGAGATGACGGTAACCAGGCGTGTTCATATTCAATGATAATGGAAAATAAAAGACATTTGTACCCATATGGGATTGCATTTTTGCATGTGTGTAATGTTAAGAAAAGAAGCATTTTCAAAGCACTGGTTTGGGCTAGAGGGCTCTATGACAGTTTAGTACTAATTCAAGAAATGATGATGAACCATCCGTAATATGAGCCAACAGGCAAGATCCCCTAGGAATGATAATGCAATATAATAAGGTGCTAACATTCTATGGAATGATCAAAACTTAAAAGCTGTAGAGCATGAGAAAATTAAATTTCCCAGATATTTATGGGTACCTTTAATTTTAGTATTGTAACTATTGCATCCGTCCAGACCGATCTGTTTCTAATACACAAATATGTCCTTGTTTTCGGAATTATTTACCTTAGCCACAATTTTAACTCAGTCAACAAATTTTCCTTTGGCGGGCTTTGGGGGCGTATTGTACCCAAAGTGCGCCAAGGAAAGCTTTTGACATCAACCATTTTTGGGGCTCTGCAGCTGTATAATGGAACTTCAGTAAAAGGTTGATTAACAAAAAGTAAAAATCTAGTATCGTTTTGTCAAATCTGAGCATTATTCATAAATGAAAGCTCTTTTCATGAAGCATTTAGATATGCAATTGTCGCCTTAAATCTAGGTAAATTTACAGGAAAATCAGGGACTGGTATAGAATGAGTTAAACAATTGACAAGTACATCAGACGGTTTTTTAATACCTGACGGAAGTTTGTTTGGACATGGGTACATGAATATATGTCGTGTTATAGTGCTGTTCGTAACTACCGGGAACACTGGAAGAATTGTCAACCATTCCACTTGGTATATGATGGCACTTGCATTCACTGCCAACACCTTCACGATTCTCCACATTCAAGATGACAACCTGTATCATGTGCAATTGTTGAAAAAGTACCAGACATTACCAGGTTAGTATAAAATATTCTCATTTAAATAAGGCGGTGCATTTGATGAAGCGCATAATGTATAAGTTCTGGGATAGTCTAATATGTGTTGTTCATCTTTAGAGAAAAAAAAACGATATTGCAAGTCCGCTGTGCCATGATTAATTTCCTTGATGTAATATGCTATGTTTTTGACTTGCGAAATGTTTATAACAATCAAAAGGGTATCTGTGTTGTGCCACAAGGACATTCATATAGCAACTTTGTCATACTTTAAAATTATTATTATCACACCAGTTATGGGGTAAAACGTACTATGCCCTATTGCTCATCATGAAACTGTAGTCGTTTCGCCTTTGTGGCAATGTGAAAAACAATAGGCGATCTGCATATTAAGTTCCCGCCCCAACTGCATACCTAATTGCCTAGTCTCGCTTGGTGAGATATGGCGAGATACGGGTCGGTACCTGTTGGGGACAAGCGTGATATTACTCATATTTTGGAAAAACAATACTTATTAAAGGCATATGGAAATTTTTCATACGTATGGCTAGTGAAGTACTAGAAGAATACGAGTATGGCATTTGTGAAATAAAATTTCTTCAAAAACGCTAATTTTGTGAGAAATGAGAATATGGCCTATCTGTGACAGTGATGTGACCCGCGCGTCCCCTGTGATCGTCAGACGTCAAACCCGTGCTTTGTGGCGGGAAATTAATATGCATACTGCGTATTGCATATTCAGGAGAACGAAAGGTAGGTTGTGGTGGGGTCTGCGATGAGAGTTTTGTGTTGATTTCAGATGATCCATACTTCCTGTATCACGTGGCTTGGTTTTGGTTTGGATTAGTGTTTTTTAGCAGTCGCTTGCTTTCTGGCATAATCGCGACCATACTGTGGAAAAAATGTTACACAAAGCCTGGTACGTAATTTTGTTTTACCTAATTTCTGGAATCCCTTTTTAAGTAGGTATTTAAGTATATTTTTATTTATTCGTTTCATTTACCCAGGAACCCGTAAAATGTCAATACAATGAATGGGTCCCTGGGTAAATAATACATATATTGATACAAGCCAGTATGTCAGATTTGCCGAGTCAGGAAAAAGCTTAAATTCTTCCAAACATGTGTGCATCCTCTGCCAGAGAATGAAAAATTATTGCATCATCATCTCCTCGTAATTTTGGTGATGGTCCCTTGGGCATTACCTATGTGCAAATACAAAGTATTCCACACAACAGTGTAGACAGTATTGTAATACATGCATGTACTACTGCTGTATACCTAAACACCAGTGGCTCATACTGACGCATGGTTCCACAACTTGATGTCCCATAGTCTTGTTGAGACAGGACATAGACCTGTCATCTTCGCAAACCAGCGCCATCCTCAGTCAAATTATATTTGGATACAATTAATTCTGTTCGGCCATTGGGGAGAAGAAGTCCAAAACAGCCTGAACACACAAAGCTTCATGGCAAAATAGGAGAAAAAATCACAGCGCCACCTAGTGGCCAAAATGTGACTGCCTGATCCCAAGTGACCCCACAAGCAATGTCAAAGCAAGTGGCCAAGTATTTCGTGAAAAGAATATTTTTTATTTTTTTTAAATAAAAATTCATTTAAAAATGGAAAAATTATCGCATCATCAAAACCAAAACAGTTTTGGGAACATATAAAAAAGTTAGGACCTCGTAAAAAGAAAGCTAATATTGATCAAGTTTATGATTTAACAGGTGCACTTACATCAGATCCAGATATAGTTAGTGGTAAATGGGTTGAAGAATTTTCAAGGTTATATAATAACGTGGGGGATTTAGGGGATCACTCGCTACAATTTTTGCAACAAATAAAAGATAATTTAATCGAGTATGAAGAAACAGCTCGTTTCCCGGATGATGAGGAAGATATCTTAAACAGAGAAATTACATTTGATGAGGTAAGAAGGGTTACTAACAAATTAAAGTCTAAAAAGGCTGTAGGACCAGATATTATACCAAATGAGATGTTGAAAGACAATTCTGTGACGTTAGCATTAACTGTATTATTTAATAAATGTTTTCTTTATGGGCTCACGCCCTCAATATGGTTAAAAGCCATCATAAATCCGATTCCCAAAGGTGCTTCAAAAGACCCGTATTTACCAATGAATTATAGAGGGATAAGCTTATTATCATGCACCAGTAAAATTTATTCTGGAGTTCTAAATAACCGAATAACTGATTACTTTGAAAATGTTGATGTTTTCGTAGATGAACAAAACGGTTTTCGTAAAGGGAGATCCTGTGAAGATCATGTATTTGTTTTAAATTCTATAATTCGAAATCGACTTACTAATAATAATCCTACATTTGTTGCCTTTATCGATTTAGAAAAGGCATTTGACCGTATTTTCCGTGATTTGCTCTTTTATAAACTTCTTCAATATAATATAAGCGGCAAATTGTATTTTGCCATCAAATCCTTATATTCTAATACTTCAGCGTCTATTCAGTTATCCCTTTATCAAACGCCATGGTTTAATACAAAACATGGAGTTCGTCAAGGAGACGTTCTATCTCCCTGTTTATTTAATTCTTTTATTAATGACCTTGTAGTACAGCTCAATCAGCAACAGCTGGGAATACATATAGAAGACTTGCATATATGCTCGTTGCTCTATGCAGATGACTTAGTTTTATTCTCAGAAAATGAGGATAATTTACAACAGATGTTAACATTCATGCAGAATTGGTGTGATAAATGGTTATTGAAGGTAAATCTTTCAAAATCAAATGTAATGCATTTTAGACGGAAAAGGGCCAGAAAAACTACTTACAATTTCCATATGTATGGTAAAACAGTTGACCTGGTCTCAAAGTACAAATATTTAGGGGTCATCTTTGATGAATATTTAGAGTATAAAGAAAATGCCGATGTTTTGGCAAGTTCAGGTGGACGGGCTTTAGGTGTTGTTATTAATAAATTTAAAACTGTTAAAAATATTGGTTTTCAGACATTCACATGTTTATATGAATCTGGAGTTTTACCTATTTTACAGTATTGTTCAGGAGTTTGGGGTGGGAAAGATTTTGAAGAATTAGATCGGGTTCAAAATCGGGCAATAAGATATTTCTTAGGAACACACAGTAAAGCCCCAATACCTGGACTACGTGGAGATATGGGATGGAGAAGTATAAAGTATAGAAATTTTGTTTGTATTATGAAGCTGTGGAACAGACTTTTAAATATGGAAGATGACCGTCTCACTAAAAAGGTGTTTAATTGGGACTATAATTTGTGTAATCGAAACTGGTCTGCTGAAGTTCAGTCTATATTAGATCAGGTGGGATATGATGATATATTCAATGATAAGAGCATCTGTGATCTTAGAGTATTAGATCAAAAAATAAACATTTTAGAAGAAAATAACTGGAAATTGTCAATAGCGTCAAAACCAAAATTACGGACCTACATTTTATTTAAAGAGACATTTACTACAGAAAAGTATGTTCAAGTCCCAATTAGTAGGAGGCAACGATCCTTAATTGCTCAATTACGTTTAGGGATACTACAACTTAAAATTGAAACTGGTCGGTACAGAAGGCTGGCAATAGAGGACCGCATATGTGATTTATGTACTCATAATATTGAGGATGAGTTACATTTTGTGTTTTCGTGCCCTCTATATAATGACTTGAGAGATAATTTTGTACGAAGCATTATATTACGCTATCCGGATTTCTCTCAGCTTCCCGATGTACAGAAACTGAAATACGTAATGGAAAATAATATCTTCTTATTCGGTAAATTTATTGAAAATTGTTGGAGTCGAAGGTCAGAAACTCTTTATAAACCAAATTGATGTGTATACATTTTTGTATACGATATTATCCCTGTTTTGATATTGTGTTGCACATATTGATTATTTATATTCTTTAAAACTGACTTATAAGCCCAAAGGGCTGGGTACTTTAAAATATTCTTTATAATAATACACAAATGATTGTGACTATGTATAGTACAAGTCAGTATAATAAAGATATATACATACATACATACATACATCATCTCCTTTACAAATTTACCAAGGCCTGCCCAGGGAGCATCTGGGCGTACAGCCTAAGCATATCATAAAATCTATTTGACAATTGCAATATGTGTAAAGGATTCGCACATGTACATGCAGTAGCAACACCTATCCACACATGGTTCCAAAGTCTGATGTCCCATAGCTTCGCAAGAAATTAACATATCCTCATCATTTTGGTAAACTGTCACTGCCTTTAGTCAGATGACATTGTGATAAAGATTTTATGCAATTCTATGCACGCTTTCGCGAAAAGAAGTCAAAAATAGCCTTGACACACACAAGTCATTTAAAAAAGGGAAAAAAGGCGCAGTGCCTACTGCAGGTCAAAATTTAAACTTTGTGACCCCAGGTGATCTAGAATGCAATATCGAAGCAATTGGTCAAGTAGTTTGAGTAGATGTTTTTTTGAAAAAATAAAATAACACCACAAAGCAAATTTGGCAAATATTGCGTCATCATCTTTTTCGCAAACCTGGAGGATCACCCAGGGAACATCCATGTGCAAAATAAAAGATTGCATGCAACCGTTTTCGAGAAAAGTCTAAATTATAAACAGGTTGGCGGGCAGACGATAAGATTGACCGTCGGAGGACGGACGCAAACGGATTTGTTAGGTCAGGTGGATGACAAGTCAGCAGGGCTAAAAAAATCTATGATGCCCAATGACTGACTGTATAATACATCAGCAAACTACTGCAGTTCTTAATTTTTGCGTATGAATAATTTCACACAAACGCCATTTTTGATAAATTAGAAAAAAAAATCACATTTTAATTTCGCGCATTGAAATTATATTTATTGACCTCTGATACAATGTACCCTTTTTCGCACATTATAATTTCGCGTATCAAATACTAGCTAAATAATGCTAAATCAGGTTGAATGCAAAAATTGTCTATAACTACAGTGCGTCAACCAGGAGCAGCATGCAGACAACTTTAATAGAACGCTTTGCTTGATTGAAGTTATGCTGTAACATGATGCAATATACAAATCTACATTTTAGGCAAAAGCTACCTCAGTACATATGGCATTCCGCACTGCCACTCCTGTCCCACAACTCACAAGAAGTAAAAAATCAGCATTACGAGAAAATCATGGTACATTTTCAAGTAAACCTGAAAATACTTTTTCTAGGCTCTTTAATCAGATATTTTATATATTTGACAAAGCCTGCAAAATGACTCTTTGGCACTAGAAGTTCTGTTTTGTGACAGCGAGTGTTGTAAAATTAATATAAATACAACATATATAATCTGTAATTTATAATACCAAAACTGGAGAAGTAGTTTGTGATAATCTTATGAAGGAACATCAAGAGCAATAACACTCCGGTCTATGATAATATAATACGCCTTTCTTGTTTCGTTGGCCTAATGAAGAATGCGACCTTAATGAATCAAGTGTTCCGTTGGACAATGGAAACAATGGCGACAGTACTACCACAATATATGGCCACTTGAAAACTGTTGGTCGTATGTGTCTTCGTATTTTGCTGGGACCAAGCGTACTTCTTTTCATTCTGTTGCGCCAAAGGAAAGAAGAATACGTACGTATTTTTAGGGGGGGGGGCGTTCTTTACACCTTTTGTTCAGATGAATTGTTGGATAAGTTCACGCATGCGGAAGTTGTATTGTTCAATAATTCATAAAACCCTGGGTTTCCTTACGGAACCCTGGGTTTTATATAGAATGTGAATACGTGGGCAAATCACAGGTCTTCGTCACAAAACATTAGGTTTCAGGTACAAAACAAAAATGTGGCATTAACATTAAAAGTGAATAATTGAGCAAATCACAAATATGCATGCCTGTTCCAACATCCCGGGTTTTTGGAGTCAAAGTCGTTACCTCCATCAACCCTGGATAAATATCAGGGTTTCAGTCCAAATCAAGCGTTTTTGTGAATTTTGAAGTAACAGAGCAAAGTCTAAGGTTTTGAAATCTGACAAAACCCTAGGTAGTGAGATTTCGCAAAACCACGGGATTCATAATATGTAATATTACGAACAAAACCCCGGATTTTGTAAGCCCAATCAGCTCACGTGACTTTAGACTAAATGGTCTGAGGCAAAGCTGATATGATGATAAAACCTTTGGTTTTGTTACAGAAGCGGGAGTTTTGTTAGAAACACAGTGGAATGCTTAGTTATTAAAAAACCCAGGCTTTTAAAAATAAATTATTGAACTGAGAATTTCACCGAATTTCACATTTCTTTTGTTATTGCATTTATTAACAAAACCCAGGTTTTTTTATTATGAAACTCAGGGTGTAGTCCACAAGACCACGGGTTTTGTACATGAAGCAAGTTTAAGTCAATGGCCAGGATCTCCATGGGAAATGAAACGCTATTTCCGGCTGGTTGTTCTATAAGTATTTACAACTATAGGATATATACCGAGACGTTTACGAAACCATGGGCTTTGTGACGTCACAGATTTTGGTGTTTGTAAGGATACAAAACCAAGGCTGTTGTGAACTATTGAGAATTTTAAGCGCAAAACACTAAAATATTAAAACAAAACCCTGAGTTATAATAGAACCGTAACAATTGCATGTACTTGAGACGGGCTTATGGTTACTCTTATTTATTTATTTATTTAGTTAGTTAGTTAGTTAGTTAGTTAGTTAGTTAGTTAGTTAGTTAGTTAGTTGGTTGGTTGGTTGGTTGGTTGGTTGGTTGGTTGGTTGGTTGGTTGGTTGGTTGGTTGGTTATGCATTCATTTTTTATCTTTTTATTTTTATATTTTTTTTTTTTTTTTTTTTTCATTTATTTCCCTCCATTGAATGTGATTCTGGTAACTTACATATTTTGTTCATTTTCGTAAAATAATAGTAGTTGTATTCTAATGTAATGTCCCATCCACTTCCTGTTGTAATTTGTGTGTATATGCGTCGATCATTAGAGCTCAACAAAATACCATTAAATATATCTAAATGATGCAGTTGATATAGTTATTCACTCATTCAATCTTTCAATATTATACTGAGCATTTTGGTTTGTGGCATTGAGATTGCTGAAGTAAGTACCACTTGCGATCTGCACATTATGTTGCAATGCTCATTTTGGTTTAACCTTCGTATCCAATTATGATCACGTTTCATTTTAAAATCGGATGATATTCCAGTTGCAGGATCGATAGTAGAATTGGTGTTCACGGTGGCAACTTATTAGTGCAATGTTATAGATGTCTATAGTGGTTATTGTTTGTATTATTATATCATTACCATTATTTGTAAATAGTTCGACATATTAGTTGTGGAACCTGCTTTCATGTAGTATGTATAGGTTAATTACCGAGGAACGCGTCATTCCTAGAAAATAATGATGCTGAGGACTTCAGGCCGAAGCATTATTATTTTCTACGAATGGCGCTGATCCGAGGTGGTTAACCGACTAAAAGTCCATCTCTGTCGCCTATCTCGTCGTTCGCAAATATAATGAGGAGTTCCAACAAAAGATTCCTGGATTCTAAAATTTGGTAATGATGAGTTCTTTGTAGATTATGATTGGCATATAGTGTGGTACAAATGGCATGTAAAGGGTCGGCTGTATTATGGTTTAATGCACAATTACATGCTCACACTTTGGGGTAGTACCGTTTGTACATGGGGTAATCCAAAATAGATGTTGTTTGTTAGGTTGGTCTTAGCTGTACTGCATAATTGTACAAATTTCAGGACTTCATATACCTTGAAATCTTCTTGTACGAATATCAAAAGTGATGACGTCAGAAACAGTTCAACGAATGCCAGCCCTGGTCACTGGCATAGAGATTCTCGCAAGAATATTTTTTTCAATAAAAAAGATAGATATCTTATACTGCAAAAGTACCATACATTTCCAAAAAAACCTTCCGTTGACAACTTTCTTATATGTTTTTAGACAATCGGCCCATAAGCACTTAAACACCTCACTTAGCGTATAATGCAGAGAATGCGTTGCTGCATGCTGACTGGCCGCAATGATGTCATTGAACATAATAATTATAAATATGAATATGAATACAATGGTGATTTACAAAGAGAGAATAGAGTGTTCTTCAAATAAAAAGCAACCT
The DNA here is from genome assembly GCA_964020975.1 of Hermodice carunculata. Classification (NCBI taxonomy): domain Eukaryota; kingdom Metazoa; phylum Annelida; class Polychaeta; order Eunicida; family Amphinomidae; genus Hermodice; species Hermodice carunculata. The sequence continues at coordinate 65,257,005 of OZ026618.1, read as the reverse complement.
GTAAATATAAACATATGTTATGAGACCATCGAGAAAAGGGATACCCCTGTTTTCATGCCCCTTGTATATCAATATGTAAAAACATGCACTAACAGTGGGCACTGGTAAAAAGATCTCTTGGACACAGGAATAGAGAATTTATTTATTGCATATTCGAGGAGGGGGTTTGCAGTAGGGTTGAACTGATGCAATTTCTTCTACTTTCAGAAACGCAGGGATTATCATAAGAATGTTGCGGCGACGGTTCTATGTGTTTGTCATAGACTGGTCTTCCAAACATTGTATCTTCTCAGTGGCATTGCGCTATACGCGTGGTCAATACCTATACGCCTGACACAGGAAGGTAGGTATTTTTGTATGGGAGAAAATATGAGATGGATTTTCCTTACGTATTTGAGAAAACCTGAGGTGGATTTGTTTTACTTTTTCAGTGTCAAGTTTGATAAAAGTCGAGGTCATTTGAATCGACATAGGGATAGAAGACTCATATTTTTTCATAAACCAACCATTCATTTATGTAACAGCATACCGATAGTTATAGAGGCCATAAGATTGGCCTAGGTAAAGAGCTTTCCTCCGAGCTCTTTAGCTCGATAAGTGTATCGATGAAAGCTGTTGACTCGGTCCAAATTTTTGGGACCAAAGAGTTCATATCCATGTAGTCAAAATCCAAATACAGGTTGCTGCTATATTAATTTTGCATACGGAGGACTCAATGGATGATGTAAATATATGATTACTGACTGAAATATGTCTATATCAGCGAGAAGCCAGCGATTCAAACATTTTCCATTCATTGACATTGGTCACTCATATAATGCTTCGACCATTTCCTGCTTATTTTTCTTTAATGCTCGTGGTCTTCTCTAACGATTTAAGAGTTAAAGATACCAGTTTAACTCTTTACGCACTTGGTACAACAATAGTTATGCTCAGCTAAATTTTTATTATTTTTAAACTAAACGGGTTCCAATGCTTACTACTGTCACCACATAGTCATTTAGGAAACACCATTCGCAGAAGAAAGAATAAAACCATTTTGGTTAAACATATTCTGCAATATAAGGAGGCAGTTGCTTGAGCTGCCTTGCATTTCAGACTTGACTTGGCAACCAGCTAGACTTACGGGACAGTTTATTGTCCATTGTTACTGTCCAACAAAAAAAAATTGTATTTACTTTTTTCTCCGTGAAATCACCCATTGCATTCTTTTCGAACTACCTGACAATGCACCTGATTGAGTCTCTTCCACATACACTACATTGGTTGCGCTTTTGTATTTTAAATGATGATCAGTGATGGTTTTAGGAAGAGTTTTTCTGGTGTGACACGACTTGGCCAATTACTTAAGAAATGTATCCGGCATCGCTAGACCTTAGCTTCTTTTAGTTGCATTGTGACGTTAGTCCATTTTCAAATGAAGATGGTGTGTTTATCTTAGTTCCGATCTCTTTTCCCCTGATGGTGGGCTGGTTTATTTATAAAATGGCGGTATGTGCCACCACCACAGATGTGACGCTGCACTTTGCCCGTTTTCTAAATTAAGGTATGGTGGCCAAGAGGACACATTACCATGGTTAATATAGCAATACCTTTATACATGCATAGGTATATCCATAATCATTACCCAGACCCACTACAAAACATGTTGGAGAAGTGCATTTGACGATTCGCACATGAAATAAGTCAAAAAGAACATGGCGAATTGTATGTCAAGCTTCTCGGAAACTGGTTGGTTATGTTCCTGCAACTCACAGAGGAAAACTTCTTGGCACCACACCTGCATGCTAAACAAGCGGTTCTTTCTGCTTTTCTGTAGATTGTTTGGCTGTGTAGTCTGTAATATTTTACTTCTTCCACACTTTTGACTGGGTTTACCTCCGACACCACTACCAAATGTCCCACTTGAAGGGACTGTGGTCTGCTAAAAAATTTAATATTTTCAACAACTCTTCATAGTACCATTGATCGGTGTACCTTTACATGTCAATGCATTAAGCAATAGTAATTCTCATGTGCATGCTAACATGTCATTTGAACTTCACAATGTTTCGTGAAATTTAACGTTCACAGACGTGTAACTGAACATATAAGTCATGGATATATCATAAAACAAAACTGGTTAACTGGTTTAAATATTTGTGTCCCGTGACAATTTATGTACTATTCTCCGTTCCATTATGCGTTACATTTTGTACTTCGCAACCACCACCATCAGCACTCCACAAAGGAACATACCCAGATTAAATTCATACCATAAGTTAAAACTGTATTACCGGGGGATCAATGCAGTATTCATCTCTATCCATCAGCTTGCATTGTTTTTTTGTTTTTGTTTTTGTTTTTGTTTTTTTTTTTTTTTTTTTTGTTTTGTTTTTTTGTTTTTTTTTTTTTTTTTGTTTTTTTTTGTTTTGTTTTGTTTTTTGTTTTTGTTTTTTTTGTTTTTGTTTTTTTAGTTTTTTTGGGGGGGATTGTGTTATGAACCTAAAAATTAACAAGTGGCATGCCGTCCATACATGGCATACGGTTAAACTGGATGGCCAAGTCCTGAATCTGGGTCACTGATTTGCCCATAATCTCTTCATCTCTTGGCGATAACCTTCCCGTGCGTTTGGTTTCATTTCTTGGGAGCTCACAATCTAATGGATAAGGCTACTACCATTTTTGTGGTACATCTGGATCGCTGGCTCAAGTGTCAGGATCGATAATATCTGTCTGTAAAATAAGGTCTCTTCGTCCGGTATTTGCGTCAGTAATATCCATTTGCTATATAGTCTACATGTTTGTCCTTAGACTCTGTGTACGAAAAATTACATACGTACACATTTCGTGTCTGTGTGTTTGTGTTGGTAAATTAAGGACAGGTAAGACACCAAAAATAAATCCCACTTTAATCAATCATAGCTCAAAATGTATTTGCGTAAGAATAACAAATCGTATATGTGTGTAATCGTCACACTCCAAAGAATTTATATGCCCCGTAATTTGGTGTCTGTGATGTTAATTGTTGACTAAACAATTGAAAGTTGACCGCACACCATCCACCCCATAAATTTCGATTACAAGTCACTAATTATTTGAGATAAACCATAATTACACTTGCATTTTAATCCTGACTTATTGGCAACAAAAAACGATCCTGCGATTTTTTATGTTTGGTTTAGTTTTTCTGTCATCCATCCACAAAGTTTGAAGTTTCAATTTTCCCTTTGATTTTCAGGGTGTTCATTTTTTTTTTTTTCATTTCATAGAAAAAAAACGCAGCCAGATTTTGAAAATAGCTGAACCGTTCAGACATTAGAGAATCAAAAGCCGTTAA